>KE504806.1:670003-698754 GCA_000441515.1 Elaeis oleifera | reverse complement strand
TTCGAATTTCTATTACTCAATTAAATTGAGCTAATCAGTAATCTAATTACTAATTAATCCTCCTATAATTCACTATTTTTTAATAAATTATTTCAATATAACTTTTACATAAGATTAACCATCAATCAAATTGATAATTATACCCTTAAATGATTCTCAACCATTGATCAGCCATCTGATCAGTCAGAAACTTCTAATGTGTGTGATCCTATAGATTCAAACCTAAGTCGATAGCATAGAATAAATTTTTGTACTAATCGAAATGATCATCTAGCAATGGTACCTGACATCTGGATAGACTGAATGATTGCAAAGTAATATTCAAGAATCCTGATATATGGTTATCGTATAATTCATTCTTTTGACCCTCAATGCTCAGGATAACTTCAGAGTCAAACTGTCAACTCTTAATCAATACATCCATAATGTATCTCAACCTTATAAATCTTGTGACTCCTCACAAGGACTATCCTGACCAAGATTTGCTGAATTGAAACATATTGTAGGACTATCTCCTAAAATCAGGAGTAGTCAATTTCATCTTGACTTACACACCGATTTTACAAGTATTTGACTATATCTAAAATTTTTATCATTGAATTAGAAATTCAGATAGTCCAACATCAAAGCACAGTGAGTTACTTGCAAGTCACTGTGGTGATCTCAGGTCGGAGAAATACTTATACCCATATCTTTCGCGAGCTACTCTTGACAGCAGAGTGCTTCGCAGTTTGATCACATTCAATATAAATATACTCCTACATTTCACTTGTATGCCATACCAATATCTGCATACTCCTTGATTACGAGGATAAACTAACCCATATGGCACATAACAATCTATACTTGATAAACGCTATCATCCTTGTAATAGCACATCGTTTGGTCATGAACAAATTTAAAAATTATACAATAAATCCTCCTTTATCGATTAGAAGTAGTTCTAAGGACTTCATCATAACACAGAAGTTCATAAAAGAAGATGCACAATTTATAATGAATAAATATAAATAATTTTATTAATTAATAATCTATATATAATTTATAAATAGCTTAATTGTTTACAAACAGACGATTGATTTCAGGATATATTTTTCAACAATTTCTATGTAGATTAAAGCCAATCGAAACAATATCTAATCTCCATCTTCTACTTGTGATCATCGAGCTCCTTGATTCTGAGGGCTTTAGTAAATGGGTCAGTTAGGTTCTTCTTTCCATCGATCTTTTGAAGATTGATGTCACCTCGATCTACGATCTCACTGATAAGGTGATAGCGATAGAGGATGTGCTTGGTTCTCTGATGGGACTTGGATTTCTTAGCTTGAGCAATGGCTCCAATGCTGTCACAATACAGGAGAACTGGATCTTCAATTATGAAAACTACTCCAAGCTCGCTGACGAACTTTCACAATCAAACAACTTCCTTGATAGCATCAGATACTGTAATATATTCTGCCCCATAGATGGAGTCGGCTACAATGTGCTGCTTAAAATTTTTTCAACAAATTATCCACCATTCAGGATAAAAATGTATCTCAAAATACTTTTGCTATCATCATGATCTGACTGAAAATTGAAATCTATAAATTCCATAAGTTTTAAGTCAGATTCTCTACAAATTAGTCATTGGTCCTTAGTATTTCTCAAATACTTAAGGATAGATTTTACAACCTTCTAATAGTTCTCATCCAGATCAGACTGATATTTACTCACTATCCCTAATGAGTAGGCAACATTCGATCTCGTACATATCATGACGTATATTATAGATGCCACCATTGAGGCATATGGGATTCTACTCATACACTCTCTTTCTTGAGAAATTATTCGATAATTCTTCTTAGAACGAGAAATTTCATGATCTATCGGAAGATAGCCTTTTTTGAAATTCTTCATGCTGAACTGTTTCAGTATGGTGTCTATGTACGTGGATTGGGACAATCCAAGCAACTTCTTAGATCTATCTCTATAGATTTTTATCTCTAAGATGTAGGATGCTTATCCCAAATCTTTTATGGAGAACTGTGATGATGGTCATACTTTATTTCTAAAATACAGGGATATCATTATCGATTAAGAGAATATCATCCATATATAATATAAGAAATACGACTATAGAACTATTAATGCATTTATATATGCAGGATTCTTCTCTATTCTTAATGAAGCCATACATTCTAATCATCTGATCAAAACATATGTTCCAACTCTGAGGTACCTGCTTCAATTCATAAATGGATCTCTGAAGCTTATACACCTTAGATTCATCTGCGGATATGAACCCTCCAGGTTGTATCATATACATCTCTTCTTCCGGCTCTTCATTTAGGAAAGCAATTTTGACATTCACTTATCAAATCTCATAATCCAGGTATATCACTATTGCAAGCATAATTCGAATGGACTTGAGTATTGTCATAGAAAAAATAATTTGTCATAGCTAATACCATAATATTGACGATATCCCTTGACAACTAAATGGGCTTTATAGGTCTCCACCTTCCCATCTGTGCCTTTTTTCTTTGAAAATTCACTTACACGCTATAGATTTTACCCCTTCAGGTAGATCAACGAGTGTTCATACATCATTGATTTTCATGGACTCCATTTCGGACTTCATGGCTTCAAGTCACTTATCAGAGTTGGATCTCTGCATGACATCCATGTAGGTGATCGGATCCTCATTATTTCATCAAGTTCAACAGGATTACCATCCCAGATCAAAATCATAGTATCTATCTAGCTGATATGGTACTCTACTAGATCTCCTCAAAGGTGCATCTACAACAGGCTCAGAATTTGATCTAATCAAATCTAGGTCTATAAGCTCACTTATTTTGTCAATTCTTCTATCTGTCGAACTTCATCAAGTTCAATCTTAGTGACATTAGTTTCTTCCCAAAGAACTTTTTTCCTAAAAGATAGCCTTATAGCTGACGAACATCTTTATTTTTCAGCAAGATAGAAGTAATATCCCTTAATTTTTTTGAATATCTAATAAATAAATATTTGTTAGACCTAAGTCCAAGTTTATCTATTTTTAAATATTTGACATAAGCTGAACACTCCTAAACCTTAAGATCTGAGAGTACTGGCTTATACCCTGTCCATATCTTATACGGTGTTTACTTATAGACAAAGTTCGATTCCTCTTTTTTGACATCCTATTATGTTATGGTGTCCCAAGAGGGATCCATTGAGAGAAAATTTCATTCTCTTCTAGATATATCAAAAATTCACTGGTGAGGTATTCACCTCCTCAGTCAGATCAAAGAGTTTTAATATTCTTTTCAGTTATTTTCAACCACACTATGAAATTATTTAAATATTCAAACAATTCAGATTTATGTTTTATAAGATAGACATACCCATATCTAGATAGATCGTCAGTGAACGTAAATGTAGTAATACCCACCTTTGATACTTGTGTTCATGGATCTACATACATCAGTATGTACTAGACTTAAAACTTCGCAGGCTCGTTCATCTTTTCAGTAAAAATGACTAGATCATTTTTCAAAAAACAAGACTCACAGATTGGCAATGATTCACAATCATCGACTTCGAAGATTCTCTCTTTAGTTAACCTGTTTATCTTTTTCTTGTTAATATGACCTAACCTACAATACTAAAGGTAAGCTTTCGAGACATTATCTACTCTAGGATATTTATTCGACGTGTACATTATACTAATAGGCCATGATAAAGTATAAATGCCATTTTGCATTTATCCACACATCACAGCAACACCATTCACAATGATATAACAATGATTATTCTTTATTGAAAATTTATAACCGTTCATGGCTAGAAGGCTTACAGAAATTACATTCAATAAAAACTAGGATAAAAGTGATAATCACTCAAAATGATAACTTCTAAATTGAAAATAAGTTTGATAATTTCTAAAGCTAGAATTGAAACAGATCTTCCATCTCTAACGTTCAGAAATCTCTCATCATCTTCAAACCTCCTACTGATCTGAAATCTCTGCAATGAATTACAATATTAATAGGACTATCAGTATCTAATACTCAGATTATATTATCACAAATAGAGAAGTTACAAGATATTATCATATAATTATCTTGACCAGCAACTATTTGCTTCTTTCTCTTATTCGGCCTATGTAGGTCAAGAAAATTATGTATTGAGAATAATTTCTCTTCCAATGATCCAGCTTCTTATGGTAAAGCACTTTGTATAACTCTGATCGAACTTGAACTTCTTGATCTGATCAGGCTTAAACACCCCAGCCCTCTGCACCTTCTTCTTATTTTCTTTCTTTCTTTTTTAAAGGGACGATGCCCTGCTGAAGACCCACCAACCACATTCACCGTCTTCTTATAGAGCTGGTGATTCTTCTCAAAAGTCAGCAACAATCCCAGCAAACTGTGGTAGTTAACTGCAGGCTTAGTCATTCTATAATGACTAAGAAAGGAGAGGTAGGACTTGGATAGAGAGTTCAGAATCGTATCTTTCTAAGCTATTTGAGAAGAAAATCTAAGTTTTCTCAGGTGCTTAATCTGTTTGATCATGTATAGTCCATGATCAGTGACCAACGCCCCTCCTCATTCGAGCATTGAAGACGGTACAACTGATCTTGTGCCTCTCAACATCATCAGGAGTACCGAAAGACTCATTTAACACTTTAAGCATATCCTCCGGCTGAGCATCCTCAAACTTGCGATAGAACTCATCGTTCATCATCGCCATCATCACCCACATGATGCAATGTACCATGGTTCGATCGTTAAGCCATTTCTAGTAAATATCTCAGACCGCACCGTGAGCATTCGGCGCAGGCTTCTCAGGTATCGAATCTGTGAGAATATATAAGATCCGCTCATGCTCCAGAATAATCTTTAATTTTGATACCAACTATCAAAATTGGATCCCATCAACTTATCACTATTTAATAATGATTGGAGCGATAAGGTACTAACCATAACTGCATAAAAGAAAAAATCATAAGATCTATTAGTATATGAATTATTAAAGCATAAAGACAGACTTTTAGTCGAAAAATTTTCTCACCATTTTATACGAATTGGTAACCTCTACTTTCAATTCGAGAAATTACTTTAATCCCTTAATAGATACTAGAATCCACACAAACTGCAAAGGGACCCGAGTGTGGCTCGGCCAACTCATGTGCATCTACGAGTAGATTCTTAATCAATTATTTTTTTAAATAATTTTTGATAATTGATTTTGCTCCAGACTTCGCTTCAGCAGGCATGTGGTATCTCTACTAAAAATTTTGATTAGGTCCAATCATTAACATGACCATGCTCAGTGCATCTAACTAAGGAATGATTAGATCTGAGTGTGGCTCGACCAACCTAACCATCCATCAGAGAGACACAACTGAGTTATCATATAATGAATGATAATTTCAATAGTAGATAAGCACCAGGAGTGTGGTACCTCCAGTGATTATCAGACTATTGGACCGATTATCATCCACCGTAATGGGAGGCTATAATCAGTTATCTCCATAACTATTTTATTTTAAGGATCTAATAGTTTAAAAAATTTATTTATATATTTATAGAAATAAGAGAAGTGATTGATCAGTTAATCATAATTCTTCCACTGACTTCACAAAGCCATCAAGGAAGACTAAAGACAAGCCGGTCCAGAAATACCTAAATTAGTCAAAACTGATTTACCTAGCTGGCATAGGTCAATCCAAATCATTAAGTGATCTAATCAAAATCAGATCGATCATATTGGTTAGGTAAGTAGAGACCGACAAGAGGGTCCTCATTTTTTTCCTTAGTTAAACACCAACGTAGTTGGTTAGAAAAGAGAATGGTTCCAATTAAAATTTGTTCAGCCACTTGTCTTAGACACCAATCAGTTTATCTGTTTCGATTTAATCAACCTATAGATTTGGGTTTGACCATTGATCTAATAATCAAATCTATTGGTCCAATCAAAGATATGGACTTCACCAACTACAACTATTATATTTGATCTAGAGTGTCCTTGACCTAATCTAAATCAATATTTAGTTAGATTTGATCAAGTACTCAATTTAAACCATTAACTCTTTGATTCTAATCTTAGATTTAACCCAGTTAAAAGGACTTGATTCAAGCGAACCCATAGCCCCATATTTTATGCAATGTCATTAGATCTTAAATTCATAATTCTATATCTAAATAATTCAACCTTCAATTCTCAATTAAGTGTAGAATTAATATGAGTTTAGGTTAGGTTTTGAAATCATTTCACATGTAAGACCTTTACATTAAATTTTATGCATAAATATTTGGTTCTGAAATTTGAGTCCGCTCACCAATGGATTAAGCCAACTCATTACAGTGGGTCGATTAAGTTTTGAGACATAGTTGACCACTAAGCTGGCTCAGTAGGAGATTGAGCCGACTAACCAGGGTACTGAGTTGACTCAAAACAAAATTGAGTCGACTCGGCAAGCAATACCGTAACATATTGCAAAATTTTCAGAACACATTTTTGCATAACCAGCAATAAAATCAATCATAAATTATTTTTAGATCTAATCTAAATTTATTTATGATTTAAATTTATTTTTTATGATTAAAATAATTTTATTCATAACCATTAGATGTTACTTTTTTTTCGCACAATGTATCACATACAACAGATCTTAAGATTTTCGGATCTAAAATTTTGCATAAAAGTAAGTTTTCTTCCTTTCATGATTCTTCTTCATAAATATCACAGTGGCACCCTTACACATCATAAGAAAATTCATAGAATGGGAAGAGAGGGTCTTTAAATCCTACTTGCGCTTATGACTGATGGCTTGGTGATGCACAATCTGAGTACTAGGCTATTGAGACATCTAATCTAACATATCAAACATGTAACTCATCAAATATCAGATTTGAGCATAAAAATTATTTAAATTTAATCTAAATAATTAGAAATTAGATCTATGTATGCATATATATATATATATGTTTATATCATATCGAACCTAGGCTTTGATACCAATTGAAGGAGACGTAGGCAGTTTCATGCATGCATTTTAAATTTTAGAAAAAACAGACTAGATTAAACATTTTAATCTACTATGCATGCATTACATCAGATCTAAAAACTACCTACTAAGGATCATATGACATGAATAATACGCATAATCTGATTTTTAAGCACTATTGATCATATCAATACAGGATAGTAGATCACATCTACGATAAACTAGATCATATTTATTTTGAGATAGATCTCATATCAGAGTGTGGATAGTTGATCACCATAACTGTCAATCATGGTAATAGATTCTTCTTGATGTCGAGTAGCTGCATAGAATGTTTGATCTCTATAGAATATCCACACGAAGTCCTGATGCTGATCGATCTCTCTGAAAGTGTTAGCTCAAGCAGAGGCCAATCTAGTTCCTCTTCGGATCTAAAGGACTCTTTCGAAATCGAAGATGGATTTAGGAGGATGATGTGGTGGAAGACTGTGAAGAGGAGATAAATTCTCTTCTCACTTTTCTCTCTTCTCGAAATCCTAGAATCAGAACCTTAAGGAACCCACTCAAGAAACTCACACCCAAGAGGAAATGTATATCCTCTGTTACATGCACGGAAGACCCTCCTACTCTCGATTTTCATGCCCCTACTTAGAAACCTCTTTCATGGTAAAAGACCAACACAACTTGTCACACAAAATTGGATCCTTCTTATGGGTGGTGGTGAGGAGTGGATAGGATAAGATAATGATAGGTTTAGTTAGAATCAAATTCAAATAAGCTTTATCCAAGTCGAATTCAAATCAGATTTGAATTCAATTTAAACCAATCTCTATCCTATCCAGATAGACGATGAGAAAGGGTGAGAAACCATCTATTTGGCATGAAGAAACATCACGTAAAATCTAAATTTTGTGTGAACAAGATGGGCGTGGATAAGCTGGTTGGCGCTAGGGTTTAAGTCCAATCCAATTGGACTCCCATTTATTCCAATCCAAACCAAAATTGGTTAGACACAAATGGAAACTTAAACCTAATCCAATTAGGTACCTAATTATCTCAATCAAATTCTAATTCAATTAGAAATTAATCGAGCCCAAGTCCTGATCAAATCAAGAATCAATCATCCTTAATGATTAGGTCATCTCATAATCTAATCAGGTCAACCTAATTGAATCTAATTCAATTAGACTTGATCCAAATTTTATTACTCAATCAAATTATACTAATCAGTAATCTAATTATTAATTAATCTTTCTATAATTCACTAACTCTTAGCAAATTATTTCATCATAACTTTTGTATAAAGTTAACCATCAATCAAATTGATAATTATACTCTTGAATGATTCTCAATCGTCGATCAGCTATTTGATCAGATAGAAATTTTTAATGTGTGTGACCTCATAGGTTCGAACTTAAATCGATAGTATAGAAAAAAATTTCTGTACTAATCGAAGTGACCATCTAGCAATGATACCTGATATCTGAATCGGTTGAATAATTGCAAGGCAATATTCAAGAACCCTAACATAGAGTTACGGTCTCTTTGACTCTCAATGCTCAGGATGACTTTAGAGTTAAACTGTCAACTCTTAATCAGTATATCCATAATGTATCTCAACCTCATAAATCTTGTGACTCCTCACAAGGACTATCCTGGTCAAGATTTTACTAAATTGAAATACAATGTAGCACTATTTCCTGAAATCAGGAGTGATCAATTTCATCTTGACTCATACACCGACCATAAGTATTTGACGGTATCTAAAAATCTTCCGTCACTGAATTAGAAATTCAGATAGTCTGATATCAAAGCACAGTGAGTTGCTTGCAAGTCACTGTGGTGATCTGAGGTCGAAGGAATACTTATATCCATATCTTTCGTGAGCTACTCTTGACAGTAGAGTGCTTCACAGTTTGATCGCGTTCAATATAAATGTACTCCTATATTTTACTTGTATGTCATATCAGTGTCTCCACACTTCTTGATTATGAGGACAAACCAATCTATATGGCATACAATGATCTATATTTGATAAATACTATCATTATAGTAATAGCATATCGTTTGATCATAAATAAGTTTAAAAACTACACGATAAATCATCTTTTATCGATTGAAAATAGTTCTAAGGACCTCATCATAACACAGAAGTTCATAAAAGGGGATGCACAATTTATGATGAAAAAATATCAAATAATTTTATTAATTAATAATTCATATATAATTATAAATAGCTCAATCGTTTACAAATAGATGATTGACTTTAGGATATATTTTTCAATAGATCTTGCCCATGCAGTAAGTGAGGTCAGCAGGTTCATGTCACAGCCTAGCAGGGAGCATTGCCAAGCACTGGAGGAGATCTTTAGGTACTTGGTGAGCATAGTTGGAGTCGGCATCTGTTATGAATAGCAAGGAGGTGCTGAGGGATGCTCCAACATGTCCAAGGAGGCTCGAAGGTAATAGAAGGGTTTGTGGATATAGATTTTGGTGGAGACATGGACACCAGACATTTAATGATAGGATTTGTGTTCAGCTTGAACAGGGATCCCGTTCATGGAAATCATACTTGCAACCCATCACGGTCTTATCCATTACTGAAGTGGAGTACATTGACATCATGGAGGCAATAAAGGAGGCACTATGGCTGAAAGGATTGGTGTTAGAGATGGGCTTCGCACAGGAAGCTGTCAGAATGCACTGCGACAGTCAGACTCATTGCTGTTGGCACAGAACTCCGTCTATCATGCGAGGATGAAACACATCGATATCAGGTACCATCAGATCAGAGAGCTTATGGAAAAAGGTGAGGTGGAGCTGGTGAAAGTTTATACGAATAGAATCCAGCTGACGTACTTACGAAGACTCTTCCACGAGACAGCTTTCGTAGATGTGCGGCACTGATGGGGCTGATGGATAGGATGGAGATTGCTGAGGTCTTGGGGCACCAAGATGGAGATTGTAAGATCTGGTGTGGTGCTCTCAAGTCTCAGGTGGTCAAGAAAAGGTCAAGGTTCATGACCATGGGGCATTCATGGGGTTTTAGGCTAGTTTGGGTCCTAAGGTGAAAGGATGTCAGCCTTCACAATCTTGAGGTCCAGGAGATTTGGGCTTTGAGAGACTAACTTGTATTAGGCTAAGTTTGAGTCCAAGGGAGGTGAGATTGGATCAAGTCATGGGTGTACATGGGCTTAGGTTAGCAAAATCTCACATTGGGTTAGCCATGAGGTTTTTGGGTCAAGTCACATTTACTTTATATATAAGTATACATTATATGTGGATTTCGATTAAGCCAATCCATAGAGATCATTTTCTCTCTCTTCATCTCCTCTCTCTCCTCTTACATGTAGCCCAAGGATATTAGCAAACCCTAGTTGCCTCCTTTGGTTCCACTTGCCAAAATAGGAAGGAGAAAACCATAGTGCCTAGGAGTCTTGGCACCCCTTGCTTCCTAATACCTCCAAGCCACCCCTTTTTGCTGTGATTTCTTGCTGATTCCAGGCCTCCACGCTCCCGGGAGGTGCTCCAATAGAAGGAAGGAGATCTAGGGATCAAAAGTCCATCTATCTATCCGATGGATGGAATAGAGGTGTAAATACGTCTGTATCATCGAATGAGATGTGTAGGAATAATCTGTTTGAGAATCAGAGCAGTATATCAAAATATATCCTTCCATACTAGTTTAGACTTGAGATGGGAGGAGGGGTACCTAGGGTGTCAAAATTCAATTTAACCATCCGATGGACGGATCGGAGGTGTTTATAGCTTCGTATCATCGAATAAAACGTATAAAAATAATCCATTTGAGAATTGGAGGAGTATATCAAAATATCCTTCCATGCCTATTAGGCTTCAAACTAGAGGAAGAGAGTATCCAGAGGGTCAAAATTCAACTTAACCATCCATTGGACTACTGACTGAAGATATTTATAGCTTCGTATTATCGAATGGAATATATAGGAATAATCCATTCGAGAATCAGAGTAGTATATCAAAATATATTCTTTCATAAAATTTAAGCTTGGGGTGCATCAATTACAATAGTTTACAGTTTTAATTAATTTAGTTCTAAATTATTAATAATATTTATTTTACTTCATTACAGGATGCTGGGATATCCAGCTCTTATCCACTTGCTGTTGCAGAGGACGTACAGGAGCAAGAGCAGAAGGAGAAGGAGGAGGATTTTGTTGATTTTTTTAGTTTGATGTAATGTATTCGATATTTGAGCAATATTATTGTATAATTTAATTTTGATATAATATAAAATATTAATTTTTATTTATAATAGTGATAGTTAATTTTTAGTTGTTCATGCTTGTAAATATATGTTACTCATTAATTTAATTATAATAGAATTTAGTAAATATAATTACTTATTAATTAAATTATAATAAATTTTAATAAATATAATTGTTAAAAATATTTTTTAAATATATATAATTATTAGCGACGGCTGCTGCTATGGTAAAGCCGTCAGTAAAGAATATTAGCGACGGCTTATTAGATATTCTTTAGCGACGACTTATTAGAGACGAAGAAGCCGCAGCTAATATTTTTTTTAATTTTTAATTTAATTTAAAAATATATAAGCAATGGAAAGCCATCGCTACTACTTGTTATTAGCGATGGCATTAATATGCAGCTTTAGCATCAAGGATTTTTTCGATCGCTTTTTAGCGATGGCTGTGCATTGCTAATAACATTAGCGACGATATTTTCATTATTAGCAATGGCATTTGACCGTCACTAATAATCAATTTTTTTATAGTGAAATACTTAATGCATAAAATTATAAAATTGGGTGTCTAAAGGAAAATAACATTTTTCTTCAACATTCCATCACAATGCTAGACACTACTGGACAATTGAATCTACCATCTCGATGCTGGAGAAATACAGAATAGGGGCAGGAATTAATTTTAAGGCTATATGAGTACCAAAACCATAATCCATTGTCCTACTCTTGGTGGGATATCTCCCTCCCATTCTATTGAGAAAGAAAGGGGTAAAAACTATTCTCTTGATTCGCCTTGGCACCATTTAAATTATTCTTAGCAATTCCTTCATTAGTGGCCACTTCATCTATTAAAAAATATTTTTTTGGTACAGATGAACGGTCACACCAGTCTGGTGCGAGAGCAGTCCAAAAGATCAAAATATATAAAGTCTTGCAGGGTCAGCAGGTAATCATCATCCTGTCTCCAAATTCAGTTATCGAAGTGCTCCGCAACATATGCCGCCACCTAATCTGTTGTAGTATTTGCCTTCCGATAAACATGTCGAACTCTGACCATAACAGCTTGGACAAAAAAGGTCCAGACATCCCAGATAAGTAGATGAACCTCGAGCTATTTTGCATCTCCCTGGATCCAAGCAATGATGGTAGTAGAGTCACCTTCAAGGTAAATCCTCTCCATATGAAGCGCTGTCTAGTAAAGATGACGCCTGTCTAAGTGACATAAAGCTCCACACTTGGGACAGAAAGCTCAAAGAGGTAGGAGGCACCAGCTGCTAGAAGTCTAGCATCAAGGCCACAGATGATGAAGCCCGCAACGCCTCTCCCATTTCTGACACTGCCATCAAAGTTCATCTTGACAAACTCTGAGGGTAGGGGCTCCCAAGAGATGGATAGTACCTTGCGGGTCGCTGTCGGGGCAGTCAGGGAGCTCCAGGAATTGGGATTATCAAAGGACGGAGTGGCAGTATCAAACTGGTAATACTTTTGAATAAGACAGACAGCTCTCTCTAACACTCGATGAGTAGAAATCACATCACCATCAAAGACAATGAATTATTCAATTCCATTACAACTTTCATCTTTGTCTTCCCTCCACTTTCATGGACTGTGGACAAAAAGCCCATCGTTGTCCTTCATGAAACCACTTATATTGCCAAAAAAAAATTCTTTAACATTCTGCCGTCATGCTGTTCTCTGCAAGAGGATGGAATCTTCTACCAAAATGCCATAAACGTTGAAGAGAAAGGATACAAAGACTCTTGGGGCAGGGAATCTTTTAAGGGGCAAAGATATTGAATTCAATACTTCTATTGGCACCAGCCAAGTACCAAAACCATAACCAATCGACCTGCCTTTTCCATTAGGGCTACTCTATTAAGTATTCATAGCAATTACTTTATCAAAGGCCGTATGATCTATCAAGGAGAAAGCCAAATCTATGTCACAGCTTTCATCTAGGTCTTCACAGCTTTCATCTAGGTCTTCCTATCCACTTTCGTTACTTTACATAAAATTCATATCATCTTCCTCATAGAGGCTTCCTCTGCTGCCATCATCTAAACATTGGTTGAAACATCAATTTCGGAAGTCAACTTACTCCAAGTCTAGGTCTTGCTAGATCTAATTTATGCCAGCAAGGGAGAAATTAATGAGATCTTTAGCAACCGAAGGATGTAAGGCTTAATCAACCTAGACCAGCCTAATATGGTCCGAACCAGCCACCCAACCATTGCATATGCTGGGATGTTGAAATAAACTCCCAAAAGGAGTATGCTCCCTTATCTCCGACTTCGGATGGAAGTCGGACTTCCACCATCCTTGACTGCTAGGAAGCCTTAGCCGTCTCTCTATATAAGGGCTTGCCTTCTCCCTCAAAATACTCCGTGGAGATAATTGTCGATTAGCTATCTTTTCCTCACTTTTCTCCTCTAGATTGCTAATGACCTAGATTTATTATGCTCACTAGAGATTGTAGTTGATCTCTTGCTGGACCTCAATGCGAGACCCTACTCTTCCTCTTTCTATTCTTGCACAAGCCCTATTGCGGGCCAAGGATTTCACTAAAATCGATCAAGAAAATCATCTTTGTTCTATATTCTATCTCTTATTTTCCTTGTTCTAGACATCATGGTTACTACTACATGTCAGAGCCCAGGACTAATATCTCCAGATAGGATGCCGAATCTCCACCACCAGCGAGTGGGATGGAACCCTGTTCTAGTGAATCTTATTACTTTAATTTTGTATAAATTATGTCGCTAGTCCTCAAACTATATCAAATTTTTTTAATAATTTTAAACTATAAAAATCTAAATTTTAGTCTCCGAACTTTCTGAACCATTTTAATGTTGCCTTTCACTCATTTTCGACGTCTTTCTTGCATCGAAAATCCTATGTGGCAGTCACCGATGCTTACGTAGTAGTTACCGATGCTGACCTGGAGTAAAAAAATATTATAATATTTTTGCTACCCTCTCTCCCTCACGACCCCCTTCGCTCCTGCGATCGCACTGCCACCCTTCTCCGTTGCAGCCCCAAACCACCCCCACTTCGTGCTCATGCCGCCCCACGCCCCCCTTGCCATCTCTCTCCACCATAGCCCCCTAGCCCCCATGCCTCCCCTGCCATCCCTCTTCACCGTAGCCCTCTGTCTTTGCCCCCTGTCATCCCTCTCCGCCGTAGCCCCCCAGCCCCCGCACCCCCTGCCGTCCCACTCCGTCGTAGACCCCAGCCCCCGCGCCCCGACCGTTCATCTCCATCATAGCCCACCCGTCCTTACACCCTCCCTATCATCCCTCTTCGTCGTAGCCCCCTAGCCCCCATACCCCCCTCCCCAACCAGTGCTCGTGCCCACCCCTCCCCATGTGTTCATGCCGCATCCCACCCCTTCCCTCTCTTCCCCATCAAAGAATCGAGATCTGATCGACGACGATCATTGGATTTTTTGCAAAAGCCTTTCATCGTGCCCACCTCAATTTCTCACCGCAGCCATCACCGGAGCTCGAGGTAAGCCTCGGATCCTCTTCCTCCCTTCTTCTCCTTCCTTCCCTTGCCTGTAAGCATGACCACCGACTGCCGACTTCATCAAAAAATCAAGATCAAAGTCTCTCCTTTTTTTTTGTGTTCAGCCCTTTTCTTTAACTTTTTTCGGTGTTGGTGGTCACCGCCGACGTTGGTTTAGATTTTTCAGACTGCACCATCGCAGCCTTAGCTGTTGCCAGCCACTAATCGGCCGATCGCGGTGGATTTTGCTTCCATTTAGGAGTCGGTCGGGAGGAAGGAGAAGACTCCTCTTCATTTTTTTGGGGTGGGATGCTTTGCGATTCGTGTGGGATGCCAGCCGAGCTTGAATGTCCATGTTAGCTTGATTGTCCACATAAGCATCGGTTCAGCAAGAAATAATTAAATCGGTGAGAAAAAATCATCGAAAACTGATCGAAGGGCAATATTAAGAGGATTCAAAAAGATCAGGGATCAAAAGTTATGGTTTGTAATTTAAAGACCATTTTAAAAATATGATATAGTTCAGAGACTAAAAATATAATTTATTCTTAATTTTTTAGCTTCTCACTCGCCATCTATCATTGAACACCATCACCATCAAACCACCGTAGGCCATGACCTACCTGTATTTTAGATGCTTTCTGTAATTAAGGAAGCCATGTACAACAAATTAGAAGGGGGACCAAGACAAGTCCAGACAAAGAAGAATCCCAAAGTAGGATGGTCGAAGACTGGGGAAAGAACTTTAAGATACATTTGGTTACACTTTTTGATTTTTAATTTTACTTTCTAAAATAATTTTATTTTTTATTTTGCTATGGAATAAATTAAAAAGTAAAAGTATATTTGGTAAAACATACTTTACCATTCCATGAAACAGCTCATCCAAACTGATCAAGTTAAAATGGGTTACAAGCATTGTCGGTACTGCAAAGATGCCTCTTTCTTTTCTTTTTGCCGCCGCTTTCGTTTTCTTCTCTTGACGGATCCAAACCTTTCTCTCATTGGCCTCCGGCAAATCTCCTCCCCCAAATGATGGCTGCAAATTGGCTCACGTCGGTCTCCTCACCACCTCCGATCGACCCATCTTCCCCCTCGACGAGGTTGAGTGCTGCCTCCTATCTACCATCAACCTCGATGCTGAGGAGAACCCTACCTCCCACCCTTCGATCGGACCTTCTCATCCTCACCTCCTTCGGATCTTATGGATCGATGAATCCTCCACCTCTAGCGATGCCATTCCCCTCATCGTCATGGTCCACACCTTTCTCCCTAAGAAGTCACTGCGGAGCATGTTCGCTAGCCCTAGGATCCGGATCTAGGTGTCAGCGTCGCTGGATGGAAGGGTAGGTGAGAAGGAAATGCGGTCGAAAATGGTAACGATCATGATGAGGGGGTAGAACGACCCAACATGTTCTATAGGAGGTTGCTAGAGATCTTGAGGTCGAGGACGTGGGAGGTGTCAAAGGGATCAGAAGGGAGGGAATGGGGATCAGGATTGAAATCGGGATCGGGGGAGGGGAGGTGGCGAGCGTCTGGGCGAGCCGGGGTAAGTCGGAATGAAGCAAAGTAATTTAAAAGTAAAAAAATTACTTTCCACATAAAGCAATTATTTTACTTTTGATTTTACTTTTACTTTTGTGGTATTACCAAACATTGTTTTTGATTTTATTTTTAAAATTAAAAAAAAAACTTTTTAAGAGGCTAACCAATGTACAGATGATAAAATCCACACACACAGTGCCTTTATAGTAGCAGTAACTGCTGCGATGAATGTGTTAACATGGCCTAAATGTAAGCAATATTGCATCGTCGCAACATGTAGATAAAATGAGCAGATATCTGCAACTTACATGCTCATCCATCGGTGAACAATTTGTAGAAGCAAATAAACAAGGTCATATGAAAACATTTTCAGCTTTAGCCAGGTCACTTATCAGGTCCCATATGTAAACTAGGAATTGGAGAAAATGTCATATTAAATGACAGTGAATATATAGGAAGAAATGATTGTGACTCTTTAAGACTAACGAAAATAAAAAGAATTTTTTTTGCATATATACCCTTCTAAATATTAAAATTTATATGAATATTCTTCCAAAATTAATATTTATATATACATCCTTATAAAATACTTATTTTGTAAGTGTGCCCTTCTTTTGCTTTCTTTGGCATATGTACCCACGTCATCTAATACCGTTAATAGATAGATATGTAAAAAAAATATTTATAAGAATATACATACATATAGTAAATTTGCAAAGATATTTATAAAATTTCATATTAGGAGGGTACACATGCAAAAAAATTTTAATTTATTATTGACTATGTCAACTATTTTAACACTTGAATTAATTTAGTATCTTCTCCTTAATGTTTTCTGTGAAAATATTGCTCAAGAAAAAACATTCAACAATTAGATAACTAAGAGAGTTATGGAAGTTCTTTTACTAATTGTTAGATTATTCTACTTTATTCTTTTTCATTTATGACAACCATTATATCTTATTTAATCAATAATCAACTTATAATATTTATTATTATAGATATATATTTGATGGCATGGTTGAAAATATAGAAGAGAATTAAAATCTCTTAAATATACATAATAAATTGCAATGATCAAGCTTCCTTTCTCCTACTGTGTTTATGGATGGAAAATAACATCAATCATCCCGGGAGGTTAACCTATCATTCACTTCAGGGGTAAAATGGTAATTTATAATTTTAATTAATTTTAATTTAATAAATATTAGTTTCGCTCGTGATGTTAGCTGAATTGTTATATTAAAATATTCATACAAATATCAATTTTGAAAAGATATTCAAACAAATTCTAATGTTTGAAAGGCTATTCAGAAAAAGAAAAAATCAAAGAATTTTTGCACATACAATCTCCTAAATATATGAAGGGGTACAAGTATCCTCATAAAATTGTTATTTACACATATACCCTTTCAAATAGTTCTTTTTTATATTTATGCATTAAGGGTATTTCAGTCATTTCAATTTTAAGTTGTTAATGTTTTTAATAGTATTAGATAGCATAGATAATATCCAAAAAAAAGAATAATAAAGATGTACAAACAAATAAATATTTATAAGGATAGACATGCACATATCAATTTTGGGAGGATATTCTCATAAATTTCAATATTAAAAAGAATATGTATACAAAAAAACCTTATTATTATTTTGGTGCCTCTAACAACTATAAATCTTTGTCATCTTCATTAGGAAAACAATTCTGTTGACATTGTTGACCTTGCACAGCACCAAATGGCTCATAGACCCTTTTTACCATCTATACTATGTATAAACATGCAAATAAAATTTGGGTCCAAAAGTGTGCATGGTCTTTGAATCTAAACTGCTCTCTAATGGAAACCTAATATGACTAAAATTCTAAAAAGTAGCAAATTATAGCTATAGCTTTGAGCTACTTTTTAGTCCTTCTCAATGAGTTGAAGATCATCAAGATCTGTATTTTGTCAAAACTTTTCTTTCCCAAAAACTGGAAGAAAATCACCACTAAACTATAGTTGTAGCTTTTGGTCACTTTCGGATTGAAAAACCATTAAAATTTCACCATGGTCAACATGATATCAATTGTAATTTTGGAAAAGACCTCCCAACGAGTTCAAGATCAGGGGATTTGATATTTCTGTTAAAATAGTATGCCTTCTAAAAGATAGTTGGTTCTGTGTAGACAGTGGCCATCACAAACATTTTGATTTTTCTATTTCATACAAATAATTTCATTTACTATTTTATCATGTCTCTGATGATAATTGCATTTACCTATATTTTGATTCTGTAGACATGGACTCCGAATTATTACAAGGAAAAATGGAAAGCTAGGGTCTTGCAAACTCTAGGCGCCCACATTGTGTAGAACTTTAGGTGCATGCAAAGGCAACTCTAAATGTTCCTATCAAATTTCATATTAGTGATTTTTAAAATATCATAGATTCGATTTAATTATTTATCTTGCAAGAACATCCTGTAAGTAAAGTTGTTCGTATTTCTTCTATCTTTTCTCCCCCATCCATCTTTTTCTCAATCCATCCTCCAAACCAAATAGAAGATAATGTTCTAAATGGTGACTAGCTAAAACCAATCGGTGTTATAGTGCTCATGATGTGATAGGAAGCTTGTTATATGACCAAACCAACCCAAAAAATTCTAGACAGACTCTTTGGTCTGTGCTGATGTTTACGAAACACGCAAAAAAATTTCATCTCTTGTTTATCTTTCTAGCTTATATGTTATTTTTTCATTAACTATTTGAGCACAACGTATTGATGAAAGGAGTCGCCCAACCGAATGGGCTTTCATAAATGTTAAACATTTTTCTTTCAAATCTACAACTCTAACACAAATGCCTCAAGTAAATACTAATGTAACATTTGATGAATTTTCATAACTGAGCTATCATTATAACTCACGATCAATTATAACTTGTGAGTACCCCTTCTCCATGTGAATTTGCATGTACAGTTTCATTATTATAGTGAAATGCATAAGAAAAAACCATTTCCAAAGTCACGAAGTCTTATCCGCACCATCCAGTAACGTCAGAAAATTTATGCAAACATACTTTATCCCTTTCATAGTCAATGGTACCAACCCGCAAAAAAAAAGGGAAAAGAAAATCAGAAAAGAAAGCAAATTAAAGGCTACAATGCTTCAAGTTTACCAAGGGACCACAAATATAGGAACTGACACAAAACTGGCCAGCGATTATTGGCTTGACAACCTAATAATGTTATGACATCTATCTTATCCAGCTAATTAAAGGTGTTGGGTTAGTGCTGGTGAAAGCTGAGAATTCAACAAGTCCTTTGCTTGATAAATAATGAAGAAATAAAGTTGAGAAGGCACTGCATTTTGATGTATTGTGAATTTCCAATGCAAAATGGTGAGACAGTACTTGAAGACAAACACTGAAACCTTATCGAGAAAATTTATAAAGATAACAGTGCAATAATCTGCTGTGATGTTAAGGAGTACCAGAAACGCATCTTTAATTTGATACAATCGGAAATAGTGACAAAAGCTGTATATCATGATATCATAAGAAGGCTCAATAAAGCAAATTGCTCATTCACAGAAAATGCATATAAAAGTAACTTTTTAGAGAAAATAAATCAAAAATTTATATACATCGAATTATGAAGGAATCATGCAGTTAATCAAAAACTTAATTCCACGGAACTACCACCCATTTGGTGAAGTTCAACAAAATCTGGTCAGTTATTATCCATTTCAGTGACCATTGTATCTTTGCTTTAAACTTTGCCCATATAATAGAAAGGCAGGAAATCCCAAAAGGGCCTTATTTCATCAGAAATAAGGACATCACAAGCCTTATTGAAGAGATGGCAAAGATCTCTCGCACCAAAACAATATTCTCAACTTTAGCTATAGAGGTTGCGAAGAAAGTTTGTCTTCCATCTCATATAGGGCACTCAGGCAATGAGATCTCTGTCTCTTCATGTGTTCACAAGTAAAGACTTTCCCTAACATGACAGATATTAGAACCATAATGGAAGTCAAGGATGCAAGAACCCATGGAATGAACTTGCACGATTCATAAATCAGATTATGTACATGAAGTGGTAAGTCTTGTTATGTTGTCCTATGCTTATATGTTAGTTAGCTCATGCTTAAGTTAAATCAGAATTTAGCTTTCAGTACTTAAGAAAGAATCTTAAATGTCATTGAGGGAAAAGAGACCATATAGCACCTCGAGAGAGAAGCCAATCATGTCAGAATTCAAGGTGGCATCTTTGTAGAAAAAAAAATTATGAAGAAACTTGTAGAGAATATAATATAAGCTGATGGAAAATCAAAGAAAATACACAGTTACCTAAAAAAAAAGGACATGACAACCGAAGCCTTAGAAAGTCATGAGGAGAGAACGCTAGATACAAAAGACAATTATTAAATGGAGAGAAAAACCTAGACCATGTCCATTAAATGAAGAATACAGGTACAGCATACAAGACTAACATTTCAGAAGTTCAAAACAAGTACTGCTCAATTTGGTCCAAAGTAGGAGAAAAAGAGCCAACCATATTTGTCAACCTAAGAGCTAAAAACAAGATGCTCAAGAACCATAACTATAATTAAAATGCAAAAAGAAAGGAGAAAGAAAGTGAGTCATCAAAGTTTCATGGGATTGGAAACTTTTAGCATCCTAAACAAATGAATTCAAAATAGGTGCTTCCATTGAATGGTTTCATAGGCAAAACCTCTTAACAATCTGAAATATAAACCCAGAGATAGATGATGCGTTTCAAAGTCCAGCTTCTTTGACATAGCTACTTCAGGAACTGCAGTAACCAGCAATTCTTATTCCATCAACATGGCATTAGATTCTTTACCTCATTTTAAATAAATTAACTAGGTCTGTTGAATATGTTTATCCCATCAATACTTAAACATCGTATGATGACATATCAGCCAGGCTCTTGCTCTGAAAATAAATAATTTTGATGAGCATTTATATGGACAATCTCGTAACAGAGAGAATCAAAGCTACCAATATGTATGGGAAAGGGGAAGTGGAAAACCAAAAGCAAAGAATAAAGCCTAGAGGCTAGAATGCTTCAAGTTTGTGAAATAACAATGTACACAGCAAGTGAAAAGAAACAAATAAATTGGCCAGTGGATATTGGCTTGTAACATATGTTAAGCAAATGAGGTTGAAACATTTGGTTAAAGCTGTGAATTCCAAAAGCATTTTTCTTTAATTTTTCAATAATGAACAAATAACTAAGGTCAGGGTGACCTTGCTTTAAAGTTGCTCATGAAAAGTGTAAGTTAAAATGATTAGACAACAATTGAAGAAAAAATAAAATGAAGTCATGGGGAAAATCTTCAAAAAGACACCATTACAATAATCAGTCAGAGTAATAAAGAGGATAAGAAAATTGGCATAGGTTTGAAGAAATTAACAGGGGCTGATTGAGAAAGTGTTCATTCATGACAAGTACATAAAAAGTTATTTGGAGCAAATACATCCAAAATTTTTAGAAAACAAATTATGAAAGGTCATACAAATATACAATACACCAAAACTTATTCCATAGAACTACCATCCTTTTGGTGAAGTTCAACCAATATCTTTCCCATGATCAAGTATTATTGCCTCTAAATTTATCATAAAGTAGAAAAGAGAGCAATTAGAAAAGGACCTTATTCCATCAAAACAGAAGATCACACATGCCTCAATAAAGAGATGTCGAAGATATTTCCCACCTGACATATTCTCTATACATCATCATACAAGGTTAGAAAGGAAATTAGCTGGTCTTCACTTCCTTAAAGGAGACACAGCCCAGGAGATCTCCAATTCTCTTCTTCAGCTGATCACATATGAAGATTTCCCGAGGATGACAAGCATTCTAACCTTTTGAGAGTTGTTGTCAAGAAAGATGTGGAATTTGGTGTTGTTGCACATGAACCCTATGGAATGAACTTCTATGATTTATAAGAAAACCTATTTACATGAACTGGTAAGCCTTGTTATGTTGGTTTATCCTAAGTTTAAAAAAAAATAAATAGCATTCGGTACTCAAAGGAATTTCTTCAATATCATTGGAAAATAAAGACTATGATACACTGGTACAGATCCATAGACTTGCATGAGAACAATCAAGTTAATGCTGAAATTTGAGGTGGTATACTTGAAAAACAAAAAAATTGTGAAAGAACTTAAAAAGAAATTGGTAGCATCTTTTACCATGATGTAGCAATTAAAAAAGCAAATTATATCATTCAATTACCTAGGAAAAGCAACGTGCAACTAAAGCCTTGGAAACCAACAAAAGGGAAAAAAAAAAAACAATTAGAAAGGATAGTTAAAAGGAGAGAAACCTAGACTATATCAGGTCAACAAAGAACATAAGTAGAACATATGTGAGTATGATATTTCATAATCAGTATATAAGTATCGTCCATTGATGAAAGTAGGAGTAAGAGACCATCTGCTTTTATAAAGCTCAGCAACAATAAGATGCGCAAGAACTATAATTATTGTTAAAATGCAAGATAATGAACAAATAAGTAAAAGATTTGAAAGTGAGAACCATCAAAAAGTTTCAAGACATGGCAAGCTTTATGATCCTGATAAATGAATTCAAACTAGCTGTGTCCAAGAATAGTTTCGTTAAAATATCATACAATTTTCAAAAGTTCATTAAACCAAGTTATGTGTGAAGTTAATCCAAGCATGAATGATTAGAAATTTCATAATTCTCATGAAACCTAATTCAACATGATATTCAAAACAAAATCCTGATAGCCAGGATAGGAAATTATATTCCATATTCATCCATAGTGTGGTCTTACCACCACAAGAACTGTATTTATTTAATATTACAAGCAATCCCACCACAGCATTTAATTAACATCAAATGGTAAGTAGCAATCATAATCATGGAGGAGTAAGCAAAAACATCGGTCTCCTCAAGCCAAGAAATCATATCAATCAGCCATGAGCACTCCATAAACAGAAGAATGCAGACCAAGCACAATCATTTAATCCAAACCATCGACAAATAGCTGACCCGAGATCTCAAAGAAACAACCAACCCATCCTATCCCGCTCCAATACCTCAAGAATGGATCGTGAAAACCCTAATTCCAGCCCTAGAAAAGCAATCAATCGCATCACACCACCCTGACGTAGGCCTTCTGCACCGGGGTTCCGGTCACCGAGAGCAATCCACCACTGGCGGTAGCCTGCTCGTCGAGGAACAGATCGTCCGTGGTCCTCAAGACCGCGTGGATCCCGATGATAGCGAGCCCGACCATGAAGGACGCGAGGACGTTCGACGCGACGTCGGTGACGATGAGGGCGACGACGGTGACCACAGAGAGGGCGATAAGGACGGCGCCATCGTCGATGGCGCGGCCGAAGAGAACGAGGGGCCCATTATGGGAGAAGTAGAGGAAAAGCCAGGCGGCGGAGAGGGCGATGAAGGCGATCAGGGAGGACGGGTGCCAGATAAGGCTGAGGAAGACGGCGAGGAGGACGACGATGGTGTAATTGGCGCGGAAATAGGCGAGGTTGCGGCGAAGCCGGTCGGTGGCTTCGGCGGTGGTGAGGGGCGGGCGAAGGCCCCCGGGTTTAGGAGCTCCTGCCACGGCCGCCGGGCAGCGATCAGGGCCTGGCCCTGCTCCTTGAAGCCGTTGATCAGATCGGTGGCGCGCGAGGCGGGGAGGAGGACGCCAGCGCCGCCTCCGAAGGTGGAGGGGAGCCGGCGGTGGGAATGGTGCCGTAGCCGGAGGCGAGCCGGTCTTCATCGCCAGAACGATAAGAGCCGGAGACGAAATGAATTATATCCCAAGAGCTCCAAGGAAGAAGGGCAAAGGAGGAAAGGGGAAACGCGGGGAAACGTCCCTCCTCCGGCAAACCCCTTAACCTCGCCGAAGCTTCAGGATTTCTAGCCCTTCCTTTCCATAAAGGATTGGGGAAGGCATCTCGGAACGATTCAAAGGAATAAAAGCATGGGAAGGCAACGTGCACAGGGAGAAAGACCCGGAGATGAACTCTAGGTCACGTGGTTCCATGGTGTTTGTTATCTGGTGGCTAAATGCGTAATGTGTTGAGGTAGTCACATTCATAGGTGAGATTTGTTGGTGAGTATAATGGGACCGTTAATTACAGCAAACTTAAAAGGTATTAATAACGTTGATTACGGGCGGCCTTCCGTTTTGACGTTGGGTTTGTCTTCTTCCTCTCTCTCTCCCTCCCCACCTCTCCCCCCGCCCCCCAACCCAACCTTTGTTTTTTGGAATCTTCAATCCAAACACAGCCCAGCACAGATGAACGGAACGGTGTAACAGGTAGCAGCCAGACAAAAAACCCTTCACATAAGCATGTCAACTGTGAAATAAAAACTATACATTAGAATGATAAAATCCCACTGCAATGAAGACACAGCGTTCACACTATTTTGTGGGACCTGGTAACAATACAAAATTGTAGAACATATGATTGTACAGTAATTAAACTGTATAACCCCTCAATTTATTAATAATATATTAAAAATTTATTATAATATTTAAAAATATTTAATTATTTATTATTTATTATTTTGATCATCAAATTAATATGAACCATCCATATTTGAATTGATAAAGATGTCATATGAATAATTGATGCAGTAATAATATATTAAAAATTTTATTATAATATTTTAAAAAATATTTTAATTATTTTATTATTTATTATTTTGATCATCAATTAATATGAACCATCCATATTTGAATTGATAAAGATGTCATATGAATAATTGATGCAGTAAATATTTAAAAAAATAAATTATTTTATGTCATAATTAAATTATTTTTTTTGATAAAATTTTCTCTTATTGAAGATGGAGATGGCATGGAGAAGTCGTGGGAGGTGGGGCTGAGAGAAATGGAGGGCGTCTGAACGGGATCCAAGCTCGGGCCGCGGGGTAAGGGTGGTGGTGGGTTGCAGGAACGAGGATGGTGCAAAGCAGTCGCCATCGATGAGGAGCGGGTCATGGGGTCGATTAGGGGTGGTATTGGGAGCTAACTGGCTCGGGGTGAGGGCTTTTGGTGGGCTACGGGGTGGAGGTGGCACAAAGCAGCCACCGCAAGGGAAGGAGGGGAGGTCGTGGGTGGGGGTGGAGGTGGCGCAGAGCAGCCGCTATGGGGGTGGGGGTGGCGTGGCACAGAGCAGCCACCGCAGGGAGGAGGGAGCCGAGAGCAAGAAGGCACGGGCTGTCGGGTGGGGTTGGTGGAGGACTGTCGGGATATAGGTGAGGGAGAAACTGTGAGCGGTGGGGCAAAGGAGAAAGAGAGCGATAGGTCGAAGCAGCGGAAGGGAAGAGAACGAGGAAGCAAGCAACGGAAGTGGATCGGCGAGCGACCGATCGGATCGGCGGGGGGAGGTGGGCGAAGGGCCCGATCGACAGTAGAAGGCAGGCGACGGCAGGCGGTGGCGAAGAGGACTTATGAAGAATAAGAGGGAGAAGAATTAAAAAATAATAAAATATATAAAAATAATAATAATATAATATCTTAAATATTTTTATTATAAAAATGATTTAAAAAGTACCCTAGTAAAACCCTATACCCCGTGGATACAATAAAATAACATAGAGAATGTAAGAAAACCAACATATATATACCGCAATTCTTCCGTGCCACTGAGTTTTTTAGATTAGCACGGCCCCCATTGTGAATACTGGATGATATGCAAGGAAGATAGTTCCTTATAACGCAAGTAATGTTGAGACTTTGAAGGAATACCACAGTCCATTCACCGAGAATACTGACACAGTGTGTGCTGTTGAAATCTTTGTAATATGGACACAAGTGATTCGGCTGTAGAGACCTTTGAAGTGTTAAGTGGAGGTCTGAAATATAGCATATCAATTTCCAATCTAAGCACATGATCCTACTGCATGATGCCACATAAGACAGCATAATTGTAACAGATGAAGAAGAACAGCCAATATCAGCAAAATGTATGGGTAAGATGGATGAGGTGGATGTGTAGGGCAGACAACCAGATTGATCTCTGAAGTAGGTAGCAATATGATCAGAAGAGATGTAATTGAAGCACGAAACAACCATTTTGAAGATGAGAGCTCCAGATACCGGTTAATATAAATACGAAGACCTTACTTGGAAGATTGAATGATGATGTACCATTATATATGTTAGTAATATAGTCCAGCAACTTAAGAAATGCAATATACAAGAGAAATTCTTTGTGCACCGCGGGCGGTGTAGAAATCTGACGTAAAGTACATTATTTATATGATTGGTCCACATAGTCATCGTTTTCTAATATGCATTGAATGCCTGCAGTTCCACTTTTTCATTTAAAATTTGTATGATGAAGATATCTCTGTTCTTTGAAAAAATTATGACATCCTGTGGTATATTATGACTTCCTATACGCAAGATGGCATAATATGACCAAAACAATTATAAAATCTTGTGGCATATTATGACATCTTATATCAAATTATGACTTTTTGCATGCAGGATATTATCATATGATTCAGGATATCATAATATGGCTCAGGATATCATAATATATAAAGGATATTTTTGTCTAACCACTTTCCAATGCGCATTTAATGCCTGCAATTCTGTTTTTTCGTTTGAAAATTTTGAATGATGAAAATGATCTTACTCTTTGAAAAAAATTATGACATCCTGTGGCATATTATAACATCCTGAATCAAAATTATGACTTTCTACACGCAGGATGTTATAATATGGACATAGGATGTCATAATTTTCTAAAGAGTATGGATATTTTGTTATTTAAAATTTTAAATCAAAAAATGAAACTGTAGGCATTAAATGCGTATTAAAAAATGGTGACTACATAGACCAATCACATAAAATATTACATTCTATGATGGATTTTCTACACCAACCATGGTGCATAAAGAATTTCACCAATATACAAAGAGACAGGATAATTTGAAGTCAGAAAAATCGTCCCTCTGAGTTGCATGGGACCTTGATAAAACCTTGGCACATGGAAAAGTATACATGGAGAGATGTCAATTAACAACTTGTAGGCAATCATTGATAAGAACCATGAATATGACACATGAGACAGCAGCAAGAAGAGTTTGAAGCATATTAAAACAATGACCTGATATGGAGGAACGGCCACCCTGCAAGAAACCAGACAGAAACAGGTTAGAGAAAACACACCTATTTTTTTCTTTTTTTTTCCTTCTCCTCTAATTTTTTTTCTTTTTTCTTCTGAATATTCATCTTCACTTTTTGTAGTACTATTTTTGGTTTTTTCCAATTTCCCACTCCTTTCTGTTTTCCTTTTTTGCTTTTACAATCACACTTGTTTTTGCTATCAGCCATTGTTGTAGTCCCTGGGCTTGTCCACTAAATACTATACTTGACTACCCATGTGGTAGCCCAATTGGAATGGACCATTAACCCTATTCCCTTATATCCGAGGTTCAAGCCATAATGGGAGTCGGTTAAATGAGGATTTAATCCAATACCTAGATATGGGTGGAGTGAGATAGTTTCTGATCCTTCTAGTATATGGATGGTGTTAGGATGACGTACTCATCTGTCATGATGGCCAAAGACGTAGAGAATGGCTGAGCCGATTTTCGTTATCATCATGTATCGAACATTCTTCAGTGAAATGAAGATTTTTATAATCACATCCAAAAAAAAAGTAGCTATGCTGATCACCCACCCCTCACTTCAGTTCTCCTATCAAAAAAAATATATATTATACTTGAAAAAGGAGGAACCCACCTGCATACATTACAAAGAAATTTGACTTGTCAGGCACTTTCATCCATAAAGGCCAAAACTTATACGTCATAAGCTCTCACAAGTCGAAGCATATGATAAAGAGCCAAAGAATAGCACTATGGAGTAACAGGATAACAAGACGACAAGCTTTGAGAAGAAAGGCACGATAAGAAGATGTGGCAGCTAGTAAATACACTCTGTGCCTTGGACACTATGTCCAGAAAATCCAACAGAATAAGCATCAACAAGCAGAATACAAGCAAACAAGGAGTGCAGGGGTAGCTGGCCAGCCGAGATGCTACAATTTCCGATGAGAGCCCGGTTAGCAATCCAAGCAGTAGCTTAGTTTCCCCCTCTATATGTATGAGACAAAGTGAAATGATGGAGAGAAGATAACCAAAGGCTTATGTCTTTCATCCAGCAAGATAGAGGAAGTCGATTTGCAGATAGTCGTTGAAGCCAATTGAGGACAGTTACCGAGTCACCTTGAAGCCACAACCTCCTTGCGTGAAAGTAGTGATAAAAAGCCGGAGGCCTAACCATGCCCCAATCATCTCAGCATATGGAACCGAAGAATGAATTAACCATTTGCCTCCAGCAGCCAATAAATATCCTCGATGATTCTTAATAACAAATATCACGCGTCCGATCTGAGATTGTGAATTGAAGATCATGACAACCACCGCGCATACTCATAGAAAACTCTTCCCATAAGCATGCAAG
>KE504806.1:598117-625002 GCA_000441515.1 Elaeis oleifera | reverse complement strand
AAAAAAATTACTTTCCACAAAAGTAATTATTTTGCTTTTTTATTTTATTTTTGCTTTATGTGGTGTTATCAAATATTGCTTTTTGATTTTTGCTTTCAAAAATCAAAAAGCAAAAAAAGTACTTTTTTTGTGGTTAACCAAATGCATCCTTAATCTTTCTAACTCTTTATTTTCTGTCCTAATCTTTTAAATCATCAAATTGACTTATAAAAACTTTTATAACTCATAAAACATAAAATTAGAATAGTTTTTAGAGTATACCTTATCTTCTTGTACCATAAAGCACAAGCTATTTACCTTTCTCTCCTATTTCTTGCAACTGAAATCTTTGCTATCACTCTAAGTTTTATTCTTTCTTTTCTTGCTTAGCTCTCCCTTTGCTGAAGCTTTGTTTCTTCCTTCTTGCTTCTTCTTCTTTTTCATCTTCAGAAAGCTTTTAAATTTTTTAATGATTTCATAATAAGTCTTCATCTTCATCACCAGATTCTTCGATATTTTGCTATCTTCCTGATTTAAAGACTTGAATGCTAACATTTTTTTCCCCTCTTATTATTATCTTTTCTTCTTGATTCATTAAAGTCAGCTTATGGGTCATGAAGGAACCCAAGAATTCCTCTAAAAATAGTTGATTTAGATTCTTTACCTCTTGAATAACCAGCACCTTTGTTTCCCAAGATCTGGACAAAGATCTAAGGATTTCTCTTATAAGATCAGCATTAGCATATGATTTCCTAATAATGTTAGATTATTAAATATGTTTGTAAAGCTTAAAAATACTTCAAAAAGAGATTCATATGATTCCATTTTAAATATTTCAAACTTTTGTACTAGCATACTAATTTTGATTCTTTATTTTATTAGTGCCTTCATGAATTCCAAATTTTTAATAGAAGAGTGTGCACATATTCTAATAAATTCATTTTCACCAATAACATAATAAAGTATATTCATCATTTTGCATTCAATTAAGCTAATTTTTTTCTTGATTATTTCATTGATTTTATGCTTAGGAACTTGAACTCTATTTATAATTTTAGGGGTGTGTAGACCATATGCTATAAATAAATCATACTATTGTGCTTGAATAAAAATTTTCACTCTAGCCTTCCAATAAATATAAGCAAATCCACTAAAAAAGATGGTCTTACAAGGGAGTGTCCATCAAAAGATATTTCAAGGATGGCCATTGATCTTGAGCTTTAGATGGTTAAACTACAAAAGATAAAAAAAAAAGTTATCTACTCTGGTACTAATTATTGCTCAGATATAGCAACCCAGAAGAGGGTAAACTAAGTTTTAAAAATTTACGAACTTAAATAATTATGTACTCAAGAACTACTTAATTAAGTAAATGTAAAGTACATGCAAAGTATGAAAGTAGTATAAAGAGGTAATACACATAAATGCCATAAATTTATAATGGTTCGATCCCAAAACCAACATGTATATCCACTCTCCAAGTCTCCCTATTTAGGAATTTCAGTATAAATCTTTTGATTATAGTATGATTATTTTAATTAGGCTCCCAATCAACCTGATATTTTAGTACACTCACAGCCAATCCAATTAATTCATATAGAAAATCAGTCAAAACCTTTATCAACTAAGTCACCCCTAGATTTAGTTAATACAACATCTAATTATGGGCTCGAACCATCCAATCCCACAAATTTTTATCCTAAGAAACTTGCAAACAATCAAAAGAATGTAAGAAAATAGCAAACCAATGAGCAAACACTCCTTTATGAACAAAATAGAAAAGATGTCTTTGGTGCAAGTTGAGGTGGATTGCTCACTAAAGCATTGACTTCTTCTCTTTGATAAATGAGAGGCCTTTCAATGATTAATGTGGATATTCTCTTGAAATCTTACTTAATTAAAATACTTAACTCCTCTTACTTTGACTTGCTCGAGGATATATAATACTCTTACTAAAACTTATATTTTCTCTTTTTTTTTTCCTCTTGGATCTTTCTTAATTGATTTTATGTCTTAAATATACTTAAATATATTTAGAGAAAGTGTATTAGTTATTGAAGAGGCCAAACTAGCCATTGAAAATGAGATTTGCCCATTAAAAACTTGCAAAAAAAAAATAACCATTAGCCTGTCAGGTGCCCAAGGGTCAACTCACAACCTGTTGGGGTCGACTCATAATTAACTTGAGGTCGACTTGAGATAACTTGGGTCAACTCAAAATTATTCAATTTTGGTATCTCTTAATCTATTGCTTGAGATTATTCACTAGTCGATTCATAATTAACTTGGGATCGACTTGTAGTCTATTTGGATCAGCTTCTGAAAGCTTGAGGTCAACTCCTGAAATTTTTGAAAATTGCTATATTCTGTTTTTAGCCCGTGGCTTTCTAGGATCGACTCTTCTTCACCTAAGGTTGACTTCTCTGCTAAAAATCTTTAAAAATTTAAATACTTCTTCAACTTTGAAATTTATTCTTCTAAATCTCTCCATGCTTTTCTAAATGTTCAAACTCTTTATGCTCTCAACAAATCAAATTAATTACTCCAAAAATATATAATCATTAGTATCATACTCAAATATGTTGTGCTCATCAAAATCAATCCTTAGCTCAATAATATTAATTTTTTATTTCAAGAAATATATAATTATTGATGCCCAACAAGTATTCCTTTATTTTGTTTGAAAATTGTAAGGATATTTTTAGTACTCTCCAGTATGGTAATTTGAAAAGCCATGAAACTATTAGTACACATCTTCATAACATGTCATTTAGAAAGAAAAAGAATATCTAACTTTTTCTTTTTAGGCATTAGTAGTTTATGATTATCTAATAATTGAATAAACTTTCCAATGATTTAGTGATAAAAAATTTGTTCCACATTACCCTTTTTCTGATGGATGATCAATTTTAAAATAAAATAAATTTCCAAAGTATTAGAATCTTAATTAACAAGTGATATGCAAAAATCTTTCTGTTGTATTAAGCTGTTGCATATAAATGTATTTTGAGCTACTACCATGGTTACATCGATTGAACATGAGGAACATGGTAACATACCTGAAGATAAAAATTTCTTGTGATATTCTTCTTTCATGCTCATCTATGATATCACTGAATCCATTTTTTCAAAAAGTTCCTTCCTAAGTTCAATATCTAACAAATTTGATGCTGCTTTGACAAGATCTTTCTCTAATACTAAAAGATGACATCTATATCTCTATATCTTAAATTGAACCACAAATTCTATTACCGTTCCTTTGGTTGATGTCGCAATATTGACATATCAACAATAGAAAATATCAAGTTTAGTTTTGAAGAACAATTATTAAAGTTGCTCTTTCACTTACCTATCTACTAATAGAATTTGGGATGAACTAATGTATCATGTCAAATATTGTCTTTGGTTGTGAATTTAGAAGCAAAAATAATTTTAAGAAATCAGTACTTCCTACTTTACCACATTGAACTTGGAATTGAACATGGTATAACCATGTTATTGAGCATATGAAAAGATGCCAAATCTTGTTAGATTGGTGAATTTTGCCAGAAATATATGATTTTCTATTCCTTTTGTTCCTCTGTTTCCTCTATTGTTATAGTTCATTTTCATTTCCTTAATGGATTTAGCATCCCTACTATATACTTATAATCAATTAATTATCACTTGTAACCTACATAAGCAATTATCATGGGCATGCTACATTTTATTGTCTAACGTATGATAGTATTGATGATTCTTAGTCTATCAATGGATATGAATCAAACATATGAGCCTCTTCGGCCCCTCCTCCATCCATCTTTATTCTATATCTTTTATATTTATTTAAAAATCTTATGAGATGTTGATTTTCACTTTTTGTGTTAAATGATGATATTTATTAGTCAATTAGCTTATATTGTAATTAAATATAGCATATCATTGATATTTTGTGAAGCTATCTGTAATGCGTCATTGGCCTGGTCATGGTAATAGAAAGCAAAATTAGAAATAATTTTCATATCCAAAGACATGTAGGACAGGATACACGGTGTCCAAAATTTTCACTAAGATACCTACAAGATTATCCTTTTTTAAACAGTTTTATTAAGTCCTAACTGGTAGAGCCTCCGCAGTCCATTATGCCGAAATTCAGAATGGGAAATTGCAACGGTACAATATGTCCCTTTATCATTGGTTCAACAAGGTTTGCCTTCACTCCGGAGTGTTCTTGGTATTATCCTTTCTATTTTTCCTTTCTTTGGCTAGAAAATAAGAAAAGTTCGGAGCTCTAAACTAGGAATACAAATGAATAACTCCTATTCTAACTATTTGGTTAGAGAGAATTCTATTTCCATTCTAATTTTTTAAGATCCCTTAATATTCAAAGGTCATTTTGTTTTGATCTAAATTTCTGTAGCGAACCAAACATATTGGGGGATATGATCATTTCCATTCCAATTTATTTGATTCCCATTGCAAACCAAACACACCCTAAATCTATGTAACTTAATAAATTCAAGAATTAAAACATAAAGCAGCTCACTATCAGGAAACTGCAAGTGGTTGTGTTTTAGCTGCTTTTCAGCATCCATCTCAAAAGACATTCAAGAAAAATGTAATTTACTTATGATCTCGTTTTCATTATTGGCTTTCAAAATATTGCGGTTTAATTGACCTTGCAGGTCTTTTGCATGGAGTTAGGCGCCTGATAATTCCTGATTGTTGTTTCCGACATCGAGATTGGATTCTCTGGCTCTCCTGTCAGCAAAAACTGGAATACAATTCTATCAAGAATAACTGTGCCTCCTGAAATGAAATTTCCATCTGGACGGTTGCATTAGTTTCACCGTGGTATTCAGGGGAGAAAAAATGATCAAAGCAATCAATTATATCTCCATTCAAAGCTATACATATGCTGTTGCTGAAAGCTCAAGCCTCATTATTCAATATGGTGAACCTCTGTAGTGAATGAAAGAATCACACAATGAAGAAAAATGACAGAGAAAACCAAAATTGCACTTATCTTATATATTATCGAGCACGAAATTTGAATGTTTTGCATTTCTTTGTTTATTGCACCAAAGATTTACTTCCTTCCAACTCGAAAAAGTGAAGAAAAATAGACAGAAACTTGAAAGATGAAACTGAGTGTAGAAAAGATAACCAAGACTCATGCATATATTCTTGCACAAGATCCAACCAGGATGATGGCTGCCATTACCAATTGGATTACCATATACTATAATCATATTGCTGTAATTCAACAAAATGCCAAAATTATGTAGCACTCTGTGGAAACGACTAGAAACAAGGATTTATCATTATTTGTTCTAGCAAAGTCCAAATCCCTGTAAGAGTTATATCATTAATCCGAAATGCCTGTTGGTTACTCATTAGTGCATGCATAGAAGGGTGTTCTTACTCCCAATGGTATGGCAAATGGGGGAGACAAGCCCTGATTTCTCAATCATCCTCCCAATTTGCTGCACCAAAGATTAGTCAATCAATAAACTCCCAAATGGAGGAGACAAGTGCTCTCGGTCTTTAATGCATGTCACATGCAAGCTCTGATTACATTTGTATGGTGTTCCACAACCTTCAAGCACTACTCTTTGTTCTCCTACACTGAACAGAGTCAGTATCATCTTACAGAAAGATGTAAAATATATAATCATGTAGTGCATGACAAGGAGGATATGAACACAGCAATTGAATGATGAAAGAACCAAAGCAATAAAAAAATAATAAAAATATAAAACCATTGAATTGACAAAAATAAGTTGATTCAATGGAAGCCTTTGTATTTCGTGGTTAGGCATGGCATGAGATGTCTAAGAAAAGAGTAGGTTTGGAGGTATAGAAGGTTAAGATACTAAAAAATAATGCAACAAGGTCAAAATTACTAGAATGGTTGCAACTGTTCAATGGAGATACCATTCATATGGTCGAACAGTTTAGCCAGATTAATTTGCAGCACAGCATTGTATAAATTTACAAGCAAATGCAAGCTGACACCAAAAATGAACTGCCAAGAACTGAAATGTATTGCCAGTGCAGTCAAGTCCAGATATCAACCCAAAATTTACAAGTAGGCTAAGTTCATCAAAACATACAGCATCTTATCACAGAACTGCCAGCTTCTGTCTAACATAAAGACCCTAAGCTATCATAAACAGGACCATTAATGCCAACTAATCATATAGGTCCAAGGAAATCACCTGCTAAAGTTGCTAGCAACTGAAATTGCCTATCATATTCCAGCCATTTGAAGCCAAGAACCTTGAACCGCACAATGGTGTCCTTCTCCAGCTTCGAGTGCTTATCATTGAGAAACACTGGGTTCTCCCCAGCAACATAACGGTAGTCCTTCATCATCTTCTCCGGCAGAAATATACTTTCCATCGGTCCAGATTTCAGAAAGATGCCATGTTTCAGAATTTTCTCCACCGAACCTTGTAAGATCTCACCCTTGGCGGGTTTCTGGGTGAGGCAGCTGAATGTCACAGGGAAAAGAACATCACCTGTGAGACCTCGGACCTTCCCTTCACCAATTGAGTTCAGGGAAGTCACTGCAACATAGTAGCCATGCTCCTTGGATGCCTTTCTGCTTGCAAATTCCTCCATAAGGCGTACAATAATCGCTTTCTGGAGCAGAAGCCCTTTTGCATCCAGCTCAGTGGGAGAAATCAAAACATTCCATTGCATTTCGACCTCAAAAATACCATGTTTTGATCTACCAGAACACAATAAAGAAAATATGAGATTTAATTTCACAACATTTATTGGAATCACTTCATATATACACACACACACATAGGGAAAAGGCTTGTGGCCGCCGGATAAGGGAGAGCAGCCAAGAGATCCACCGCAAAAGGAATGGGTCAGGTACTCGCAAAATTTGCCCTCTCCATATCTGAACCCGTTTAAAATCTTACTACCCGAACCCATCCGAAACCTGATTACAAGAGTATCCAAAAAAATCTCAAACCCGTCTCATTAAAAAGTGTTAAGCCCACTAGAACCCGCCTGATCAAACCGAATCCATCGAATCAATTCAAATATCATATAAACTTAAAATCTAAAAGCAGTAATTTATTATGGATTATCAACACAATGAATCCCAAAAAATAATGCTTCAATTCCCAGAAAAATAATAATACGAACATGATAGATTCCTTTAAGGAACAAAAAATAAATACCAAATAGCTAGTGAAAGAAAATGAAACAGAGGAACTTGGCCGAACTGATCGACGCTTCCAGGTGCAGTCCAAACAGAAGAACAACAAATGATATTTCTCCTAACCATCCTTTCAAAATAATTAGATTAATGTTCAGGAAAGAAGGAAAAGAACAGGTCAAACCATGAGCCTTGAGTCTTTGTCTCTCTCATTCTGTCCAACTACCATGACACGCATTTGGCCTTTGGAGTTGAATAGGGTGAGAAGGCCTGTTCATGCATCCACATTATAGTTCAGAAAGGTGGAACTTGGGCTATTGCAAATCTCACACCATGGATTTGGTATCATTATCATGAGAACAACAGAACTCCATAAATTAAAATTTTACAGCCGAAGAAGAATCATTTCCATCAAAAATCCCAAACCCACAAACTATCATGTCTACCAAGATTAAGCTCTCAAAACCTCGAGGGACCAACTCACGCCGCACAACTCGCACCAAATCCCATACGCTCGAGAGTAAAACCCCAGTTGGAACCAAAGAAACCCCTCCGATCTCCCTCAGGTGCTCTCCTCCTCCACAGATCTCCGAAAAAGAGAATGAAATGAAAAGAAAGAAAGCGAAAAGAATAAAACAATGATCAATCTATATGGGACAAGGTCTAACCTTTAATTTTTTCCGTCTCTCCTTTGTTTCGTTGATTTTTCCAACGCTTTCCCCGTGTATGTCCTCTGACTTTTCCGCCCTAGGAGTCTCAATCGGGTGCGAGGATGGGAGCAGCGGCCGAATAGGGAAGCTTAGATGATGGCTAGGGTTTTGTCTTAATATCTATTGATAAGAGATTAGAGGTATAAGTACATTATCAACGAACTTCAAAGTGGATACCTTCATTATATTGGTTTGGGTAGCGGCGAGGCTATCTAAACATTTGGAGTTTGAATCCTCTCCGCATTTTATTTTATATATATATATATAATTTTATAATATATTAAAAATAATTTAAATTTATCTCAAATTCGATTGGATTTTAATTTTAAATTCTAAATCTTTCTAAAATCCTATAGAATATTGCTAAGTGGATTCTATTAAGATTCGGGATGGATCGGCTATTCAAAAAAAATATTTATCGGACTACCATATATATATATATATATATATATAATTTTATAATATATTTAAGAAATAAATTTTAAATTCATCTCAAATTCGATTGGATTTTAATTTTAAATTCCAGATCTTTCCGAAATCTTATAGAATATTGCTAAATGGATTCTACTAAGATTCGGGATGGATCGGCTATTCAAAAAATAATATCTGTCGGACTATCATCCGTACATCACAACCAAATAGCTAAGATTTTCTTGCATGAGAAGGGATTTAGGAGAAAGTTTGAAGATCATGGATATGTTTTAGCCTACCAAATATTATCTTGCTCTAGTGGCATGATGCTTCGTATAAAGTAATTGGTGGCTTTGGAGGGACCAAGGTACATAAATCAGGGTTCGCTTTTGATCTTTGGTATATGACTCGTAAATCAAAATGATCATATCCAATCACCATGTGAGCACATAAGATCATATATCTCGAAGCAAGAAGCACATATGAAAGACCTATATAAATTAGAGGAATAATTGAATATCGAGTAAAAATTGTTTGGTAAGCTGTTTCTATCATGATAACCTTTAAATCACCATTCGATAAAATATTAGTGATCAAGAAAAAAAGGTTCAATTAATACCAACTTACCATATAATTTATTGATTAAGGCTATCATATCAACTTGATAACCTATGCGGGATCGAGCAATTTATCCTACACTACGTGCACCATACGGCGGTGAATCATGCAAATCATCTCATCTTGTTCATGTAGGCCAATTGCCGAGACGCATTTACAATGAATAGAAATTACATAAACAACATGGGGTGGTTGGCATAGTGCACTGCCATTTGACACGTGGGATGTAGGATCAAAATTTTTGAGGAGATTTGCCTAGTGATCGCTATTAGAATTTTGGCCTTACATTTCTAATTACATTTGGGGTTAAGAGAATAGCTTAGGAATCTGCGCATATAATTTAATAACATTTAATGGAAACCACGAATAGTGCCATTCAAGGTGACCTATCCATCTTGTAGACAGATAAGCAACTACCATATTCACTCTAGTTTAGACAGCTAAAAGGGATTTGATATTATTTTATTATTCATATATGGGTATAAAACTTTAGATAGTGCGCACATCATAGAAGATCACCTAGAACCTTTCTTCTCTTTTTTTTCACTTTCTTTTCAAATACCATATAACCTTTGGCACGGATCTTGAAGTAGCAATTAAAGAGGCAAGATGGGAGAGAACTCCTACCAACAACGTCCCTCCTGTCTCCATTATTTCCCAAACAAAATAGTGAGCTCCATATATCCATCCATCACTTCCTAATTTCTCTTCTTTCTCTTCCTTTGGAGACCCTCTCGATCTCTTCCCTTTCCTATCCCCAGATAATCGATCTCCAGACGATCTATCCCCAAGTGTATATCGGTTAGTCATAAATTATGTACTAGTGAATATCATCTTCTAGATACTATATATTGTATCATTGGAGGTGTGTGTTCTATCACTGATCACTAATTTATTAGGAATATTTCAACTGACCATGAACTATGTACTAGTAAACACTATATTTTTGAAACTATATATCAAAACCACTGGAGGCATATTGCCCAGAGGTAGCAAACCAAGAGGAAAGATGAATTGAATTCTTTAAAATTTTAAATAATTATGTGCACTAATAGTGATTTGAGAGGACAAGAGAAGTAAATACAGTAGAATAAGGCAATACCTATAAGTGAATATAATGTAAATAAGTAAAGATAGGATGTAATAAAAATATAAGCAAATTTATAATGATGTGATGTCAAACCCAACATTTACGTCCACTTTTCAATAAGCTCTAATTGAAAATTTCACTATAATCAATATTGACTATAGTTAATTGTTTATTCTAGCTCATAATTAACTTAGTTGGTTTTATATAGGATTACTATCCAAAATCTTTCCAACTAAGTCTTTCCTTGACTTAGTCAATATCATGTCCAATTCTTAGCTTGACAAACCTTTCCAGCAAGTTTCTATTGCAATAAACTTAGAAAGAAATAAAAAAATACAAGGAAGAATTGAATTAAACGAGCTGGCACTCCAGAAAGAAATGCTCGTTGAAGCTCAGAAAGTTGATGTGGATTGCTTTTTGGGGCTTGGACTGCTTTTCTTGAATTAATGAGAGGCTTTTTGATAAATTTATGTGAATGTACTTAGGGTTGCTCACTTAATAAATGTTCTTAAATTTATCTCAATGAATTGAATGCACTCTTAGAAATGACTTTTGGGCTCTAAGCATTCATTCCTCTCATTTTCTTATTTTTCATTGTTCACTATGACATCTTGCTTTCCAATTTAATTTTATATATTAAATAGCTTTAATTTTGGCTAGAAAAGGCAAACTAAGTGTCGTAGAAGTCAAAATAGCTATTGGAGTTGAAATTTGCTTGTTAGAAGCTATCAAAAAACTAGCCACTAGGCTATCACCCGTAGAGGAGTCGACTCATTTATTTCAAAAGTTGATCTATCAATTTTTGAGGTTGACTCATGAAATCTATAATTGATAATCCCCTATCCATCATATGTGGCCATTCTAAGATCAACTCGTGCAAGGGCTAGAGTCGACTCATCAAGAAGTTATTTTTTAGCACTCTCTATCTTTTACTTATAGCCATTCTAGGGCTGACTCGTGCTGGAGCTAGGGTCGACTTGTGAACTGTGGTAGTTCCAGCCTATGTACCGAACTTGAATCATGGATTTTTGGACTCCTGAAACCTTCAAAAATATGGATCTTCTATTTTCACCTATGATCATTATTCGTGGATATATGGGTCAACTCCTCTAAGCTAAAACTTGTATAATTTATCTTTAAAATTTTTTGACTTATCTTGTATCATGCCCTCGATCTAAGATCGCAAGCGAGGGGTCACGGCAATCACCGCATACTCATGGAGAACACTCCCTATAAGCATGTAAGATATCTCATCATGATATCAAATGCATCACAATAGAGATAATTTAAATAACTAAAAGTTAAAATTATATTAACTAACAAATCTAACTGATAAATAAAATTTCAAAGTCTTACATCTATTGAACCTTGAATAATAATCCTATAAAATATAATAATAAATCTAAAGCTAAATTATGTTCATACTATCAAATCTTGCTTCTAATATTCATTTCTAAAGCAGTACCCACAACCATAACTAAGCATTTGAATCTAAAAAAATGATGAGCATGACAGTCCAGTGAGCAATGAATACCTTGACTAGATATGATATAATTTTAAATATAATTTATCATTAATCAGTACACTAACATTATCAAATTCACTTCAAAATATGAATTCAATCATATATTTTCAAAAATTCAAATACATAATCATATATCTAATTCGAAATCAATCATATTCAATAATCTGATTCAAATAAATTTATTCAATTCATCAGTCTTTAACTATGACTACACTTATATCCTATGATGGGACTATAATACCACACTTATTATATACTTACTAATTTTACTGTGATGTATTGATATTGTATTTGGAATGTCCTTGTGGAGAAAGTTCTCAATGAATATGCGACAGTTGCCATAACCTCTAGACTCACGATCTTAGATCGGAGGCATGATAATTTATATGATATCAGAGTATAAATGAATAAATTATGATATATAGGAGCAACCATAGGATGAGCATAGGTGGGTAGACACTAGGGACATTGGAATGTTGACCTATAATGATTGCAGAATAAGTTATCTTTTTATTTGTTAAACCATGTGAATATGTATAAAAGATTTTAAAAATTATGATTCATAGGGTTTGATATATGATGCAGTAATCTACAGATTATGATATGATTAGTTAGATTTTGATATAAATAATTATGAAAGGATTGATCATAAAATTTTATTATATGTTATGATTATTAATTTGATCGTCCATTGTTTAGATGAATTGCAAGCTCAAATCTAATATGGGAGAATACTGTGATATTGCTCTTAATTTTAAATTAATTATTTAGTGGTGAGCTAAAAATTCATTCATAAAAAATTGTTTAAGATTGGACTAAGAAAGCTTTTATAATATATTATTGGAATATTCTTCGAGGTTGAACTTAATATATACATCATGCATAAACCAACATGTAGGAGGAAAGTATATTTGAGAATACTACAAATAAGTCTGTTTCTAATGAAAGAAATTAATTTTATTTTGAGATTATAGAGGATTCATCTTGGTAAAAATATTGATAATTTTAATTATCATCTTTGGATACAAATGGTATATATGAAACTTCATTTTAAAAATTATGTATCTAAATTAATTGAGGGATTTTCTGCCATCGTGGTTAAGGTTGCTAGTGAAATCCTTGGTTCCTATCTTTGGATCAAATAAAAGATCTTATTTATATCTATTCGAGATTTTAAGACACATGTGAAATTGCAATTCAAAATTTTGGATTTAGAAACTAGTCTGGAGTTTCTTTGCCATTGTTATTGAGGTCAGTGTTAGAATCTAGTATGGCATAAAGAATTTGATTAGAAAGATTTGCATGATTACTATGGAAAGTATTTGATAGATGTTAAAAATCTCTATTTTCCAGAGACAGTAATCTAAGAGAGAGAGTGGATTGGGTTTATAAATTTTAAACTAGAGTTGGAAATAATTTGTATGCCCAAACTTGATTGATAAGAAAGAGCTGCAGTAAGAACTGAAAGACATTGTATGTACTGTGACCCTCTCTTCCGTTGGTAACTTGCACTAAAGGTAAAGTAATAAACAGAAGTCAAACCAATCACAATCACAAACACAAGAATATTATAGTGGTTCGGTACCAAACTCAACATCTACATCCATTGCCCAAAGCAAATCTGCTTGAGAATTTCAACTATAACCTCTTCAAGATTACAGTCCGATTGTTTTAATAGCTCATCCAAACACTGAGTCGGCTCACCTTAGCACTGAGTCGGTTAAATGAAAATCTGAGTCAGCTCAACAGTAAGTGCCAAAAATCCATCATTTTGTCTTGCTTTGCTAGCCTGAGACTGGATCAACTCAGATCCTATCTTGGTCAACTCACTTGACAGTTGGAACGACTCATTGATTATCTAGGTTAGCTCAAAGAATATTGATTTATGCTGCTTTCTGTATTCATCTTCCTCTGAGATTGAGTTGGCTCTTCTCTTCACTGAGTTGGCTCTTCTCTTCACTGAGTCGGCTAACCTCCAGACTAGATCAGCTAAGTTGATCACTGGATCAGCTCAGAGAATTATTCTATATTTTGAAGACTTCTGTCTTTTCTATCTTCTGATACTGGATTGGCTTGGCTTCAAACTGGATCGACTCAGATACGTGCCAAGCATGCCACAAGAAGTTTTAAACAATTTTCTTGCTCTAACTTATTTATAAGCTAGACTTGCCTTCTTAAACATAATTTCACTTATTAAGAAGCTCATTTAGACTAGATTAATCTCTTTAATTCTTATATTTCTTTGCTTCCAAATTTAAAGGTTTTAAGTGAGAAAAATTGATTTTTCTTGAGAGTAAGGCCTTTGAATTTTCTAGCCTTTGAATTTTCTTAAGAATATGACCTTTGAATTTTCTTAAGGATAATGCCTTTGAGTCTTCTTGAGGGTGTAGCCTTTAGAGTAATATGAATTAGCATTTTGAGAAAGCCTATAACCATTCTCAAGCATATCATTAGTAAACATAATTTATACTCAAATACTATTTGACATCATCAAAATTAATTCTAGGACTAACAATCTCTCCATATTTTATGATGATAAAGCTTTTTGAGTACCACCTTTCAAGCACTAAAAATAAATAAATTTCAATAAATATGAGCTTTAGATATTCAACACAAGATTCTCCCTTTCATAAATAACTTTTCAACACAAGCATATATTAACTTTCTACTTCCACAAGTTCAAGTTACTCATAAAAGTTTCAAAATAATCAAATTTCATTATCAATTTGTTTCTTTCCCTTTGTTAAATAACTTTCCAACACAAGACTTCCCCTTTGTTACACAATTCATTGTACTTTCAACTTTCAGCTTTTAGACATTATATGATGTCTATAATTCTCTTTATTTGCTTTACCTTTATCTCCATCTTAATCTTTTTTCCATTTCTATCTCCCTTTTTTGTCATTATCAAAAAGCAGGGACAAAGTTGCAAGAGATGTAATCACAATTAATTTAATCACAATGAATTAAAATCATGTGAACCAACATATCCACATCCACATATAGTAGTTAACCATACAACTAACATATTATATCGACATCAAACAATAGAAAGTCATTGGAAGACAAACAAAGCTTAACATTGATAAGCACAAAGTTTTACATTCAAAAGGGTGCCTGTCTTTTACAAAAAGAGACATAATTAGGAATAGACCGTTGGAAATTTTTAAAGCCAATCGTTTGATGACTACACTATTTATAAATTATATATGAATTATTTATTAACAAAATTATTTAATTTTTTATTAAAAATTGTACATCTTCTCTATTGAACTCCTGTGTTATGATAAAGTCCTTAGAACTACTTTCAATCGATAAAAGAGGATTTATCACATAGTTCTTAAACTAATTTACGATCAAATGATACGTTATTAACTAGGATGATAAATTTATCAAGTATAGATTATTGTGTGCCATATGGGTTGGTTGTCCTCGTAATCAAAGAGTACGAAGATACTGGTATGGCATACAGATGAAATGTGAGAGTATATTTGTACTGAATGTGACTAACTATGGAGTATTTTGCTGTCAAGAGTAGCTCGCAAAGGATATGGATATAAGTATCCCTCTGACTTGAGATCACCACAGTGACTTGTAAGCAACTCATTGTGCTTTGGTACCAGACTATCTGAATTTCTAATTCAGTGATGGAAGATTTCTAGGCACAGTCAAGTATTTACAAAGTCAGTGTATGAGTAAAGATGGGATTAACTACTCCTAATGTCAGGGTTAGTGCTATATTATATTTCAATTCAGTAAAATTTGATCAGAATTGTTCTTATGAGGGGTCACAGAATTTTTGAAGTTAAGACATATTATAGAGCCACCATCGCTGTCGTCAGCATGCTCTCTTTTCCACAGACCCTTTCGGCATGTTGGATCAAAGAGCAATAGGAGCAATCAAGGTCCTCCCACCCCATAGGGTGAGAGATGCCAACCTGATTCCTACTATCAACGTCCATCGTCTCGTATTGTAGTGGTCCAGAAAAACCACTTCTTAGAGTGTCACAAAGTTCTTCCTGACTTTGTAGAGTAACTTTGTGCCACTAAAAGAGAGCTTTAAAAAGGTTACATTGACAGTAAACTCTGAAGCCATCTTGAGTACTGAGGGTCAAAAGGATGAATTATACGATAACCATATACTAAGAATTCTTGAATATTGCTTTGCAATCTTTCAACCTATCCGGATGTTGGATACCATTGCTAAATGGTCATTTCGATTAGTACAGAAATTTATTTCTGTGCTACTGACTTCGGTTCAAATCTACAAAGTCATACTCAAAAGAATTTCGATCTGATCAGATGGCTGATTGACGATTGAGAATCATTCAAGGATATAATCATCAATATGATTGATGGTTAACTTTGTGCAAAAGTTACGATGAAATAATTTGCTAATAGTTAGTGAATTATAGGAGAATTAATTAACAATTAGATTGCAATTAGCTTAATTTGATTGAGTGATAAAATTCAGATCAAATCTAATTGAATTAGATTCAATTAAGTCTGATCCAATTAGATTATAAGATGACATAATCGCTAAAGATGTTTGGTTCCTGATTGTATCAGAACTTGAGCTCAATTAATTCTTGATTGGATTAGAATTTAATTGAGTTAGTTCAGTGCCTAATCAGATTAGGTTCAGATATCTAATTGGGTCTAATCTAATTTGATTAGAATGAGATCCTAATTAGATCAAGTGCAAATTCAAATATTTGAATTTCAAACTCCTTGCGCCACCTCATCCCATGCCCTTCTGGTCTCCATGCAAATTCAAAATTTGCATGGAGAATTCACACGCCTAAGCTCTCATTGTCACCCATTATGGATAAGGATACATTGGTTAAGTTTTGAATTCAAATAGAATCTGAATTTAAACTAAACTATGTAGTCCTTATCTCATCCTATCCACTCTCATCATCCACCTTAAATCCTCTTATTTTTTGTGCGACAAAGAGAGGAAGGAAATCACCATGAGATAGGTCTCAGAGTGGGGGCATGAAAACGAGAGAAGGTGGGTCTTTTGTGCATGAAAAATAGAGAAAATCGATTCCTCTTGGGAGTGAGCATTTTGGGTTTCCTAGGGTTTTAAGAAGAGAGAAAAATTGAGAGAAGAGTGTCTCCTCTTTGCTTTTCTTCTTTCCACCTCATCACCTCCAGACATTTTTCTTCACTTCTTGAAAGTGTCCAAGCGATTCAATGAAGGATCTAGATCAGCTAGTAAAAGAATCTTCAAATGAGCTAGCACTCTCAAAGAGATCGATCAGCACCAAGACTTCGAGTGGACGTCCTATAGAGATCGGATGCTCTATGCGGCTGCAAGCGATCAAAAGGATCTCTTTATATATCATGATTATCAATAGTGATGATCAGCTATCTATGTTCTGATAAGATATCTGATCTCTGTAGATACGATCTACCTGTGACGGTCTAGTTCGTAGTAGATTTGATCTACTCTTGATTGATATGATCGATCGTACCTTAGAACTCAGATTATGCATGTAATTCATATCATATGATCCTTTATCGATAGTTTTTAGATCTGATCTTATGTATGTATAGAGATTAAAATATTTTATATAGCCTCTTCCACTGAAAATTTTAAAAAATGCATGCATGAAACTGCCTGTGTTCCTTTCGTAGACAAAACAACCAAAAGATTATCATGAAAATATGATGCATAGATGATAGACTAATAGAAGCCAGGGCTATAGCGAGAGTCAGAAGAGCTGCTAGAAGGATGAGAATAGGGACGATGAGTAGAAAAAGATCTTGAAGCAGCAGGGTTTCCAGCAGTATTAAGGGTTGGGAATGAATAGGGGGAACTGCAAGTGTTGTTTGCTCCTAGAATCTTCAAATAACTTTTACTTCATCTTCAATTACTAGAGTCCTTCAAGCCAAATTTTCAATAGACTAATTAAGATTTGCTATTTTGAGCTTAATATCTGTCATCAGTCTATACAAAGTAGAGATATGTCCTTCAAAATCTTCGGATTGTTAAGGGGCTTCTATGTACCAAACGGTGAATCTAGTGATCGCAATTTAGGAGCAAAATGTTCAGAGGATTCATCCTCATTTTTTGTTCAAAACTTTAGCCTTTCTCTTGCCTAATAGAGGTTTCTTATCTATTTCTCCTCAATTTTCTTTTAACCCATTCGACAAAGAGAATATATGTTGTAAGTGTTCGAAGGGTGTAGTACTTGTCTAGCAATATTGAATACTAGGATAAAAGCCATACCAAAGGTAAATTCCTTACTTTTCACAATAGTCTGTTGCAATTGATGTACAATAAGTGCGGCAAGGTCCAAAGGGAACTCATATACTATGCTGTACATGATCTTCAAATCCTTCTCGATCATATAGTCAAATTGTCCATCTCTTGGCATAATGATTCTGCAAACGAACAATATAGTAGACACATTTCTAAGGATAGTTGGTTAACAGACAGATTTTTGTTTCTTCAACATCAATTCTTCCCAAAATGTGAACTAATGCATCTCTTCTTATGAAAGATGGGTTAGAAGATTCATCAACCATTGGCAGACAGAGCAGATGATGGAGAATACCAATGAAGACCTTCGGCTCTTTGCCTTGAACTTTAGAGATTAGTGCATCACACTCCAGAGAGGCATTCTCATAAAACTCAAGCACTAATCTAGGATAAACCACCTTATTTAATGAACAAAAGAAGTGCCATCCAAGATTCCTTAGTTTACTACAAATGGAGAACTCTTTCTCTAGAAAGTTGAGGTCAACTCTTCTTCCCAATCTGATAGGATGATTTGAGAAATGTCCCTTTGGAGAATGAGTTGACATTGACCTTGGTGCCGGCTCAGACAAATTTGCTCTTGATACATTTCTTTCAAAGCCCTTCCAACTTTTCTTTGCACGGCAAGCCTCTTAATCAGAGACATTTGCAAAGAAACCCACCACAAACACTATAGAATGGACAAGAAAAAGAATGGTTCTTATGGGGTATAGAGCCTTTCGGAAAGGGATAGATTGAGGACAAAAGAGAAATAAGAGAAACGAACGTCTCGAGCATCCCAACCAATGAGTCGACTCAGATTACTAGTGAGTCAGCTCAGATTACTAGTGAGTCAGCTCAAACATGGGTCAACTCAATTCTAAGGGTGAGTCGGCTCAATCGGGCATAGGGAATATTGTTAGATGTATTCACTAGAAGCCAATTAGGCCGACACATATAATCTTTATAAGGATATAATTTATAATTTGACATATTAATAAATAAATTGAATTAATTTTTCATTCTTATTGTGTAATGTGTCTATGAATCATCTAATAAATTAACAAGAGTAATGACATATATTCTCAAAAATTGAGAATTTGAAACATGTGTCATTAATGATCAATTCATAAATTACTCCCGATCGTTGGATCATCATAAGGATAGTAATTGATTCGAATAAATTGGTGAATGGGTTGCTTTTCTTTAAGATAGATTTATCTCGAATCTACAGTGTAGAGATATTAGAGCGAGAGTGCAGCTGGTTGTTAAAGAATAAAGATATCGAGCGTGACCAACACGAGTAGTCACTTGGATATCTACCTTCTCGTCAGTGACATACTCGATGCTACAGTAGTATAAATAATTTTTTAATCTATGGTACCTTGGCTATTCATAATGAGGCTACTGTAGTTAGACTACACTATAACCTGATCTCCTAGCCATATGAAATCTTGAGGTATATGTTGGCTATAGTAAGTTTATTGTAGAAATAGGATGTACACCTAGATAAGATCTATCAATCTTGATAGACAAAAAAAGTCCTATGTGGATCATGAAACTGAGTTCTGAAGTCCATAGCCATAGCAGTGTGAATGACAGAAAAGAGGTTCTATAAAGTTTCATAAAGAGCTCAACTCGATTGAATCTAACATATGACAGATGTGAGGTTTGACGAGTTATCTACAACCTCCATCTTTTCAGGACTCACGATAAAAGAATCAAATCTACAGTAACTGCAGCTAGAGGTTCATCCATTCAGTTCTATTGGATTGCCACTACATACTGCTAGATGTCTGATCGATGTCGTGGATGGTCAAAATTAAAAATCTAACTCAAACTATATAGATAGGGTGAGTCGGAATCGCATCCTCAGGGACCGTGGGCTGAGTTGTATTCAAACTAAAAAAGATGGTAAAAAATAAGAATTTAGGATTTGAAAAGACAAAAGAAACAAGTTTGAATGAGATAAAGTTTGAAAAAATCAGATAAAGAAAGTATGTCAGATTTTTGAATCCATCCTTTAATCACATATTTGTATTGTAATTAAAGCAATTGAAATCACTACAAATTATAAGTTGTAGTGATAATAAAAAGATAAATCTATGATCTTGTTCTCAATATAGCTTATCTCGTTGAGCATGAATCGTATTCTTAGATCACAACTTGTCTCTACGTAGTCATAAACTATTCGAGATCAAGTAGTATAAACAAAAAAACTATCACTTGAACATATAAATAAAATCACAAAATTATTCATATTTACAAATATTCAATATTATTCAAAAAAAAGCAGCCTTACAATATTCAAATAGTTGATTGCATAATAAAGAAATACACAATAAGAACAAGAATAAAACACAAATCTAGATTTCAGGACTTCATCTACTCCTCTGAGGATGAAGGGTTTAATTGCTCATGGATTGGATCCCACTTGCTGCCAAAGGCTTCATCGTCCTTGAAGGTTGAAGAAGAACATAAAGAAGAAGAAGAAGATGCAGAACCTCCTTATGCCGTCAAAGACTCTCTCTCAAAACTCTAATACCTGACAACCTCCCTCTCTTCCTCTCTCTTTTCTCTACAATTTCTTTCAATTTTGGCTCTCTTTTCTCTACCTCCTCTCAGGTACCTCCACATCCCTTTTATAGCCTTAAAGAACTCCTTACGTCTATCTCTTTCTCTCCTACTCCTTTTGAAACTCTCTAAATAAAACCCCAAAGCCTTGTCTCTGAACATCCCAGGTCCGCACTGCATCCGCTTAACCTAATCGCCCAAACCTGTAGAACCCATGCCCGAATTCACAGCAACTGCATCCAATCTGCATCCCAGCAAGTTTGAACCGCATCTATACCCACTTGCACGCACCTGCACCAAGATCCACACCCGAACCCATTCGCCTGCTCGCTACTGAAACCATGCCCATGTGCCCTTCGCTAAATTGCCCATGCGCCACGATAAAGATCGGAAGCCACTGTTGTGGTGCACCACATGTGGACCGCATGGTTGTTTGATCTATGCATCACATGGTGGACCACACGATCATTTTTTCTTCTTCTTTTTTTCTTTTTTTCTTTTCTTTTTCTTTTCTTTCTTTTTGCTAAGTCCTTCCACTTTCAGCTTTCCTTTGGTCTGGATCATGCTATCTTTGGGCTTTAATTTGGGCTTGAGCTTGGTCTGCACATCTTCGAGCTTTTACGGATTGGTGTGTAATTTAAGTGTGGATAATTAATTATTCCTGAAAAGAACATAAGAAGTATCAAATACTAAATAATAAAATAAATATTAAAGATTTTAATATTTCTTATGTTATATTTATTATATCTATCATAATCTCCAACTTGAACTTTGCTCATCCTTGAATAAAAAAAATTAGTACTAAATATCGTTTAGCTTAGAGTTTTGAGTTTCACCAGATAATTTCAAAAAGGCTATTGATGTCCAATAAAGTGTGAGTGAGTTATGTCATTGGAGTATTAATACTAATCAATGTGAAAGTTAAACCAAGAATATTAATTTTTTTTATTTTTTTTAATTTTCTCCTATCATTATCTCTAAATCGTCTAACTTTCATATGGGCAAGTATAGTATTACTTCCATCTTTATTATGATCTTTTTTTTAATATTTCTTTAATATTGTATTGCTACTGAGTATCTTAATTCCTTAAACTTTCTATCTGACCCATGTGGTGAGTTTTTAGCTAATGACTTTCAAACCAGATGACTTTGGGGTACTAGATATAAAATATCCCTCGAGCTTACTAGCTCGAATCAAATAGACTGTGAGTTAAGACTAATTTTATAATAGAGCTTCTTTGCCCTTCATATCTTTTGGTACGAAACTCAATACTTGCTTAGGCAAAGAGGCTCGATTACTCAGTGTGAAGTTTTTAAAAAAAATTATTCTATAAATAATTATTTATAAGAAATATATAGTTATCCTACACAAGCCTATAGAAATAACTCTTCTTTGATGTTGGTAGAAAAATCAAAATACTCAAGAAAAATTATTTCTATTCCAAACTTAACTATTTATTAGATTTTCTTAATACTTGATTCCTCGATATCCTACAAACTCTCTGGGCTGTGCATTATTTCTTTTTTAAAAAAATATTTGGTTCAACTCAATTCTTAAGCACAATCGGGTGCCTAAATGCTAAATATTAACTTATCTGAGGACTTGTTGATTTATTATCCTCTCCAACTTAATCGACAATGTCTTCAATGAAGTAAGAAAATAAAGTGTCATGGATAAACAGAAAGAAAGGAGAGATGTCACTTGGAAGGAATGTACTTTTGGCTCAATAGGTGTTGTCAGAAGTCCATTTTGATGCCCATGCAATTATATCTTAATCAATTTATATTTTAATCAATTTATATTTTAAAGTTAACCTAAATTAAAAAAATAAATAAAAAATTAGATTGCCACCCAAAAAGTACTAAATTTAACGTCTTCAACCGGACTCTATGAGGGAGTCCTACTTAGAGCTAACTTGGGTATGTCCCTCAAGATTTCAAAAGGACAAGAACAACCAAGAGGCCTTATCATTATGGCAGTAAAACATCCGTAGAATGTTCTATGATGATTAGCCGGACTAATAGAATGTACTGGGCAAACATGCTATACTAGGGTCTAAAAATATTATCATAGTTTTTATGATGACCAAGAACGAATTATGTTTGTTGGGCTGAGATTATGGGTGGCAGTTTAAAAATTACTTCAACAATAACTTGCTTTACTGTAATCCCTTTGTCGGGTATAATGTGTCTCGACATCATCTCTTCCCGATCTATAGCATGATATTTTTTTCAAACTAACATTAAATCTATCTCCATACATCATTTTAGCATCATAAAAGATTTGGAAGACAGTCCTCGAAAGTAGTGCCAACAACAAAGAGATCGGTCAAAAAAATTTCAATATCGTTATCCCTCATTTCAGACATATACCAGTCGATAGCTTCTTTATGCATTTTTAGAACACCTACAAGTTGGACTTCCTAATTAGGGATCACTAGAAAGGTATCAGTGGGTACGTCAAGAAGTGGCTTCAACTCTAAAGCAGGTGGTGATTCTAACAACAAAACTATTGAGGGGCTGGGTAATGGGATCCAAATTGGGGTGGTTTCGAAGTAGGGCATTTCTACTAGGTCATTTGTTTCTATGATATACCCATCTACATCAAAATCATCCATCCTGAAATGAGCCAAACAGGGATCTAACGAATTTTGAGGGAGAATTGTGGATGTAATTTCTCCTATTGTGTTATTCATTTACAGTTCTTGGGAAGTCTCAACTAATTCCATCATTTTATCTATTTATCTTCCTTCCCATTAAAAGAATGGATGATTCTAGGGCACTTGGGAATGGGGCCATAGGTAAGTAGGGTGATGATAGAATTGGTTTGTCCCACCATTATAATTTCTCCTTATATATTTCTGCCTTAGTCGAATTATCTATATTGACCTTTTTAGTTGTGCAGGGTTGCTCTATGACCAAATCATTTTTGAGAGTTATAATTGATTGTTCGAAAAAATTATAGGGATATTAAAACTTTTAGCTAGATATTGTTCCTCTGGATTACTCTTGGGCTGACTAGGCAGCTTTCCTTCCTCCTCCCTATTGAATGCGATTGCTGGTTGATCAATTTGAATCTCTAATTTGGTTAAAGATTGCGTAGAGGAGTGAAGGATCTGATTGTTGATTTCTATCCTGTTTAATGCTTGCAGAATCTTCTATTCAAATAATGAACTATAGGTAGTTGAAGAAGATTGATATTATGAATAAGGCATATCGTAATAAGATACATCTACGAATATAGATTTTTGTATTATCGGGATAACCACTAGTTGTAATTTTTACAAAAAATTTGATTAACCCTCCCAGTTTGGATTGTAGGCATTAAAGTATGGGTTATTTTTGAGTCTGTAAGCTATTTGTATTTGATCTTGATAAACTTGCTTATATATAAACTCAGAAAATGATATGTGGCTGGATATTCACTCATAAAGTGAGTGAGGCTTTAACATATTGTGCAAATTTGTTGTGTAGGAAGAAAAGATAGAGAGGGAGAGCATCCGATAGCCAGTAGACGATCGAATTTATGGGACAACTCATCCACTCTACTATAGAGATCAATATTCCTAGCACAGATCTAATTTATCAGATTATCTTGATTGTTCTGTTATGCAATCAAGGGATCTCGATCAAAATAATCTTCTTCTGATTATTATTATTATTATTTTATATATTTTTATTGGAGAAGATAAGAGAAGATGAAAGAAGAAAGAGAGAAGAGAATTCTAAAGATGAGAATATAAAGAGTCCTAAATCTATGAGAGAGAGAGAGAGAAGAATTAGTTAATATTTGGTGTTAATTACAATCAAATTAAAAAGAATAGACTCTCTATCTTAGGATTAACCTAGATCTAGACAGCTCCTAACTATTTCAAGATTATCTTCAGAAATTTTAAATTCAAAATCAACCAACCAAATTGATCAGATAAGTGCAAAATTAGTAGGAGGTTTCCCATGCTTTCACAACGGACATAATTAAGTAACCACCGTTCTTCAAGACTGAGTTCCTGAACCACTTTTCTAGACACCAATTGGTTAGTTAAAGTCAAACCCGATCCGACCTTCTGATTCCTTTATCTTATTGAGCTCGAATTTCTTAGGGCTGACATCTAATTGATTTTAAAACTTAAGGTTAGATTTAATGTAGAATGAAGGATGATAATTTTGGACTAAGAAAGGTGATCAAATCTCTATCTTATCTTATTTAATTGGGTTAAGTATCCTTAAATCAATTATGTAAAGATGTAATATAAACAAACTAGATGTCCAAGAATGTTATTATATATTTTCTATTTTTGATTACACTATATTAGTTAAATGTTATGAGGTGTGTATTTTTCTTTTATGTAAGTTTTTTTTTAAAAAAAATAGTAAATAAAGTTAAGAATAAAAGATAACTACGTAACCTAAATAAAAGGCAAAAGATCTAATCTACTTAGAGAATAGAAAATCACTAATTGTATAAAGCAGTAAATTATTCTAAACTATAGAAAGCAGAAAATTCTTAAGAATATAAAGTAGTAAATTACTTATGCAAAATAAGGTAACTATTAAATTATGCCCAAATTTGATCGCTATTGTGGGTGGTCAAAATTAAAAATCTAACTCAAACTATATAGATAGATGAGTCAGGATCGTATCCTTAGAGACTGTGGGTTGAGTTATATTCAAACTAAAAAGATGGTAAAAAATAAGAATTTTAGGGTTTGAAGGATAAAGAACAAGTTTGAATGATATAAAGTTTTGAAAAATTAAATAAAAAAGTACCTCAAATTTTTGAATCCATCCTTTAATCATAGATTTGTATTGTAATTCAAGCAATCGAAATCACTACAAACTACATGCTGTAGTGATAATAAAAGGATAAATCTATGATCTTGTTCTCAATAAAACTCATCTCGCTGAGCACGAATCATATCTCTAAATCATGACTCGTCTATACATAATCATAAACTATTTGAGATCAAGTACCATAAAATAAAAAAAACTACTACTTGAATATATGAATAAAATCAAAGAAATAATTCATGTTTGCAAAATATTCAATATTGTTCAAAAGAAACAGTCTTACAATATTCAAATCGTTGATTGCATAACAAAGAAAATACACAATAAGATCAAGAATAAAAGATAAATCTAAATTTAAACTTTATCTACTCCTCCGAAGATGAAGGGTTTAGCTACTCATGGATTGTATCCCGCTCACCGTCAAAGGCTTCACCTTCCTTGAAAGTTGAAGAACTTAAAGAAGAAGAAGATGTAGAGCCTCCTTATGTCGCTAAAGACTTTCTCTTAAACTTCAAAACCTGACAATCTCCCTCTCTTCGTCTCTCTTTTCTCTATAATTTCTCTCAATTTTTTGCTCTCTTTTCTCTACCTCTTCTCAGGTACCCCGACACCCTTTTTAATAGCCTTAAAGAACTCCTCCTGTCTATCTCTTTACCTCCTACTCCTTTTGAAATTCTCTAAATAAAACCCAAAAGCCCTGTCTCCGCATGTCCCAGGTCTGCACCGCATCTGCTTAACCTGATCGCTTAAACCTGCAAAACTCGCGCCCGAGTTTGTAGCAACTATGTCCAGTCCGCATTTCAGTGCATTTGAGCCGTGCCTGTACCCACTTGCACACACCTGCACCAAGACCCACACCTGAACCCATTCCCCGCTTGCTGTTCAAACCACGCCCGTGAGCCCTTCGCTAAATCGCCCATGCACCATGATAAAGATCGGAAGCCACTGTTGCGGTGCACCGCATGTGGACCGCGCGGTTGTTTGGTCCATGCGCCACGTGATAGATGGTGCGGTTTTTTCTTCTCTTTTTCTCCTTTTCTTTTCTTTTCTTTTCTTTTGCTGAGTCCTTCCACTTTCGGCTTTCTTTGGTCTGGATCATGCTAGCTTTGGGCTTTAACTTGGGCTTGGGCTTGGTCTACACATCTTGGAGCCTTTACTAATTGGTGTATGATTTAAGTCTTGATAATTAATTATTTCTAAAAAAGAACATAAAAATATCAAATACTAAATAATAAAAATAATATTAAAGATTTAATATGTCTTATATTATATTTATTCTATCTATCAATGTCACTAATAAATTGTGGGATCAATGAGGATTATTTCGATAATCAATAATTCTCAATTAGCTGAATTAGAAAGTATTCTAATCCATTGAAAAGAGTTTCAATGATATTGATAATGAAGATCACAATATATCTCACTACCAGACAGAATTGAACCTATAGGATTATATATAAAGAGAATTGGTTGGGATTGTGCAACTGCACTCATGTAGTCATGATTAGGTTAGGATTAATGAAATCCTATTGGGTTTTGAATATCATGCTAGCATATGATTAAACTCAAATCTTTTTACAACTTAGAATCCCTATCGGATGGAGATTAGACCAAGTCAAAAACATGCATGATGGGGCACCAAGAGTTGAGCTCCTATCTAAATTGAGTGTGGAGAAGATTGGGCTCGTGTCCATCTAGATTAGATCCAAAGGGCGCCAAATGTTGGCACCCTCTATCTTGTGCGACAAGATGAGGAGGAGAGATGGGGCATTGGTCTAAACATG
>KE504806.1:571250-598097 GCA_000441515.1 Elaeis oleifera | reverse complement strand
GTTGGCACCCTCTATCTTGTGCGACAAGATGAGGAGGAGAGATGGGGCATTGGTCTAAAACATGCATGATGGGGCACCAAGTGTTGAGCTCCCATCTAAATTGAGTGTGGAGAAGATTGGGCTCGTGTCCATCTAGATTAGATCCAAAGGGCGCCAAATGTTGGCGCCCTCTATCTTGTGCGACAAGATGAGGAGGAGAGATGGGGCACATGCCCCATCTAATTTTATGCATGAGAAAAGAGGGAGGGTGGCTCAAATTAATGAGCACACCAAATTTTGGTAGGAAACTAAGAGTCCTTCTGGTTTAAGGCATTGAATGAGTCATAGTCTAAAACTTTTTAAGAGTCTTTTGATTCTATATAAACCCCTAGAGATGAGATCTTAAAATTCTAACTTTGAAGAACCAAAAACCCTATGCCCCCTTTCTCTAGCCTCATGCCCCCTCTTCTCTCTCTCGCCCTCATGCCCAAAAGTTGGGTGTCCTACCCATCTCCAAGTCATCCCCTTCTCCTCCACACCCAAGGCTAGTTGGGCATCCCATCTCCACACCAAGAGAGAAAGGTGTTCTCTCTTCCTCTGTCACATATCTGATTCAGGAGCAGATTCAAATCTGAAGGCTGATCAAGAGCACTTGCGCATGCTGGTTTCTTAGAGAAGAAAGATAAAAGGAGCATCCTAAATTTTTTTTCATGGATATCTGTAGAGGCCGGACACGTATGCGGCTATTCAAAGAACCTGATATCCACGATCATCGCTTCGAGGTGAATTTCTACCTGCACTAAGGTGATGATCTGATCATCATACTTTATTTTATAGATCTTGATCTTAAGGGCATGATAGATTTGGTTATTGAGATGTGATCTCAATATTGCATGTTTGATCTTCTTTTTTTGTTCCACTGTATAAAATTTTTGTTGATCTTGCATGCATGCTCCTAGAATTTTCTTCAACTGACATCAGAGCCAGGTTGTAAATCATGTTTCTAAGATCAAGATCAGATCTAAAATCAGATTAGATCTGAAGTTATGTTTAGATCTATAATTAGATTAGATCTGATTATGCATAAATCTAAAATTTTATATTAGATCTAAAATTTTTGCTTTCAATTAGATCTGAATTTTAGATTAGATCTAAATTTTTATTTTAATTAGATCTAATTTTATATTTTAATCTAAAATTTAGATTAATTCTGATATTTAGATTAAAAAATTTGAAATCAAAAATCTAATTAAATAGTTTTGGATTAATTTAAGATCATCTTGACATAAGGTTGCTCCGACATAATGAAAGTTATATTGAAAGGTTGTCTTAAGATGATGAGAGATGAAATCCTCAATCAAAGATCTAAAATTTAGATTAAATTAAAATTTAAATTAAAAATCTAATTAATAAACTTTGGGTTAGTCTAAGATCATCCTAACATAAGGTTATCCTGGCATAACGATAGTTATGTTGAAAGATTATCCTAGGATGTTAAAAGATGAGATCCTTAATCATAAGTCACTTTTTGAGAAAAAAGATAATTAAAATAAATATAATTTATTTGATCATGAGATAATCGCATTGTGTTTTCATCAATACATGTAGTGATCACATTGAATCACTACGACCCTTCATACGGGGTTATATCATGAATATACATGTAGATGGTTGTAATTTCATAATCTATGATGAGAAACCAAAAGTCAAGCTCAATTTGGAATGAGTTAATCCGTTGGTATCTAAGACAAGTGTATTGAAAGATGGTTACTTAATTAGGATCATTGTCTGCACAGAGAGCCTCCCACCAATCTTCATTTATCTGGTCAATTTGATTGATCGGATTCTATTTTAGGGTACTTAGTGTTGAGTTCAGAGTTCACCACATTTGCATTGCACCATGAGTCTGGTCTTAGTGAACCAAGACATGATCTCTCTTGTAGATCCAATGTAATTGTGGATTTACATATAATGTAAATAAATAATTAAAACTTAAAGTAGATCTAAATTAAATCTTCTCATAAATATTAAGTCGAGCGGTCTACCATCATTGTAGGATGTGCAGGCTCTTTCTCATGTTGATTGTTCTCGGCTAGATACAATGGTTCAGTTGCATCAGAAAGACAACCATTTGATCAGTATGAGATGCTGTAAAGTGATGATGGGTTGGGTCCAATAACTGTTAGGTGAGGGTCCTAATGATGACTTCACTTTTACAAGAATGATGGGTCTGATTTAACTAAGGAATGTGACTAATAACTGTCAGGTGAGGCTTCAAGACCGAGAGATTGGTGATCACTATAATTTTTTGAGAAGTATTGGATAAGAGTTGTCCACTCATTGATTATTGCATTACTAATAACTGTCAGATGAGGTGGGGTACCAATTGGTGGGACCATAGTACCCACTTGAAACCCTAATTATGGAGATTTTTGTTTCTCCATCTGAGGAGTATGAAAGATTCAAAAAAAAGTAAAAGTCAAGTTTATTTTAAAATAAATTTTAAAATAAATTAAAAGAAGTTAAATCAAAATTTAACTAGAATCTTCTTCTTTCTGTAGAAAATATCTGCTTCCAACCCACTTGCTCGTATCCTAGAGACCAACCAATTGACTAGATCCAATTTCAAAGATTGGCTTCAAGACTTGAAGATAGTCTTAAGTTTTGAGAAGCAAAACTATGTACTTGATTAGAAAATTTTGTCCCTGCCAGCTCGTCCGATTATTGATCAGAGGGTATCTCATGAAAAGTGGTTAGATGATGACAACAAGGTTCAGTGCTACATGCTGGCATCCATGTCAAATGAACTTCAATGCCAGCATGAAGACATGAAGACTGTCAAGGGCATACCGACTCATCTATAAGAGTTGTATGGTGAGCAGAGCTGCGTAGCTCACTGTAAAGTATCCGAGAAACTCTTCAAGATGAAGATACATGATGGATAATCTGTCTATGATCATTGTTTGATAATGATCAAGAACTTAGAGGAGCTTAAAAAGCTCGATATGTCTATGGATAAAGAATTACAGATTATCTGATCCTGTAGCCTCTTACTGACTCATATGTATAGTTTATTGTAAACTACCATATGAATAAGATTCAGTGCACCAAGGTTGAGCTGTTGATTATGCTGGTTACTATTGAAGAAATCTTGAAGAGTTCAAGGGGCATCATTCGAGCTGTGGAGTGAACTTCATCTTCTAAGAAAAGGTTTACTAGAAAGAAAAGAAGTTCGTGAAGAAGTAGAAAGGAAAGAACAGGCCAAAGAAGGAAGTTCCTAAGAAGAAGGCCGTAGAGAAAGAAAAGTATTTTCACTACAACAATGATGGCCATTGGAAGAGAAACTGCCCTGCTTACTTGGCAAACCTGAAGAATAAGAAGGACGGCACACCTTCTGAAGGCTGATCTACTTGTTATCGAAACTAACCTTACAATTTCTTCTACTTCTAGTTGGGTTATAGACTCTGGTTCTAGTGCTCATTTATGTACTTCTATGCAAGATCTTGAAGATAGTAGGAGGTTGAGAAAAGAAGAAATGATCCAATGAGTCGAAAATGGGGTAAGAGTTACTGCTGTGGCTGTAGAAATCTATCCTCTGTGACTATCATCTGGCATTAGTTTAATTCTTAGAGACTGTTACTATGTACCTACTGCTAGCAGAAATTTGATTTTTATTTCTTGTTTAGCACAGGATAACTATGTAATTAGTTTCATAAGACTACTGTACCATTTATTTAGAAATAAATAGTTGAAAGTAGTTTCTTAATAAATAGTCTCTATCAGTTATATATTGATGTGTTTGTGAATGTTATCGAGCAAGAAGTGAGTGTCATAGGATCTAAATATCTAGAGATGAAGTTAACCTAAAATATATGCAGCACCTTAGACTAGATCATATAAGAGAAGAAAGGATTAATGAATTGAAAAAATATGAGCTCTTAGGCTCATTGACTTTTGAGTCATATCCGGTCTGTGAATCCTGTCTTCAAAAAAATGATCAAGCTGTCCTTTGTGGGACAAGAAGAAAGGACCATTGAAATACTTATCCTAGTACACACTGATGTGTGTGGCCCATTTGATGTGCCGGCCAAAAGAAGTTATTTCTGCTTTATCATTTTTACCGATAATCATTCACGGTACAAGTATGTGTATCCTATGACACACAAGTCTAAAGCCTTTGAAAGGTTCAAAGAATTCTGAAATGAAGCAAAGAAACAAACAAAAAAATCCCTAAAGGTTCTTCGATCAATTCGAGGAGGTGAATATCTTAGTAGAGAATTTTTAAGTTATCTTAAAAAATATAGCATAGTCTCACAATGGACTTCATCAAGAACACCTTAACTCGATAAGATTTCAGAATGGAGAAATCAAACCTTATTAGATATGATTTGGTCCATAATGAGCTTCACTAACCTTCCTATGTTCTTTAGGGTCATAGTTTACTTACAACAAATTACCTATTGAATAGGATTCCTCTATAATCATTCCTACCACACTATATGAGATATGGCATAGTAAGAAATTGAGTCTGGGTCATCTCAAAATTTAAGGATGTCCGGCCCATGTCAAAAGACTACAGATGGACAAGTTAGAGGTCAGGTCTTTGAAAGTTTATTTTATAGGATATCCTAAGCAGTCTTTAAGATATTATTCTATCATCCAAAGAATCATAATGTGATTATGAGCTGACATGCCATCTTTTTTAAAAAATAGTTTATCCAAGATGGAGGTATTAAGAGACAAATTGGGCTCAAAAAGAGTCTCTAAAAAGCAATGAGTTGCAGAACCTGTAGAACTTATTCAACTATAGCCAAAACACACATCTCCTCCTCTACCTCGTAGATGTAGTAGGATTTTTCATTCTCCTGAGAGATACTTAGGTATCATTATAGAGAATGTAAAGAAATATTTCTTGTTGGAAATAGGGTACACTGAGATAACCCCAAAACTATAGTGAGGCAATATCAGACATCAACTCCGAGAAATGGTTAGAGACAATGAAGTTAGAGATTGATTCAATATACTAAATTAAGTTTGGACCTTAGTAGATCCACCAGAAAGTATAGTACCTATTGGATGTAAATGGATCTACAAGAGAAAGATTGGTTCGGATGGAAAGGTAGAGACCTTTAAAGTAAGGCTCATGGCTAAAGATTATAGTTAATGTGAAGGCATTAACTATCAGGAGATCTTTTCATCAGTGGCTATGCTGAAGTCCATCCAAACATTGCTTACCATTGCAGTATATCACGATTATGAAATATGGTAAATGGATGTGAATACAGTTTTTTTAAATAGATATCTTAAGGAAGATATCTATGTAGAGCAACCTCTGGTTTTCACTTTCAGTGATGGAGATCACAAAATTTACAAGCTGCAAAAGTCTATTTATGGACTTAAACAAGTATCTCAGAGTTGAAACATCCATTTTAATAATATGATCAAATCATTTAATTTCATTAAAAATGAGGAGGAACAATGTATATTCAAAAAATTAGTGAGAGTGCTATCACTTTCTTGTATTGTACATGGATGACATCCTCCTGATTGAAATAACATTCCTATGTTGACCTCAATCAAGTTATAGTTTCTAAGAAATTTTCCATGAAGGACCTTGGGGAAGCATCTTTATTTTGAAGATTAAGGCCTACAGATATAGATCTAAAAAGATGCTAGGCCTTTCACAGAGGATGTACATAGAAGAGGTACTGAAAAAATTCGACATGTAAAACCCCAAGAGGAGACTTGTGCCCTTTAGGCATGAAATTTATCTTTCCAAGAAGATGTATCCCAACACATCGAAAAAGATTGAATGCATGAGCAAGATCTCTTACGCTTTGACTATACGGAGTCTCATATATGCCATGCTAGAAACACAACCTGATATAGCTCATGCTGTGAGTGTCATAAGCAGATATCAGTCGAATTCAGACAAAGAGCACTGGACATCTGTGAAATATATCCTTAAGTACCTGAGAATAACTCAAGATATGTTCTTGATCTTTGGATGAGGAGAGTTGAGGGTGCAGGAATGCACTGATTTAGACTTTATGTCTGATATTGATGATCAAAAGTCGACATCAGGCAATATTTCTTATGCAACAATTATGCTGTGAGTTGAAAAAGTTTCAAACAGCCTATCATAGTGAACTTCACCATGGAATCTGAGTACCTCACCACGTCAGAAGCTACAAAGGAGGTATTTTGGTTCAAAAAATTTATTGCGGTGCTGGGTATGATGCCATCGGATGTCATTCCACTCTACTGCGACAACAATGATATCATAGCCCTAACAAAAGAGTCAAGATCTCACCAAAAGTTTAAGCACATAGAGCGACGATTCCATCTCATCTATGATTATCTCGAAAAGAAGTACATCAAAGTACAAAGAGTTAACACCACTGACACCATAACTGACCCACTGACTAAGCAACTGAGCCAGCAAAAGATCGAAGTCCACCTTTAGAAGATAGAACTTAGATTTGCAGCCAATTCACTTTAGTGCAATAGGGAGATTGTTAGATGTATGTCCTAAAAGCCAATTAGGCTGACATATGTGATCTTTCTAAGGACATAATTATAATTTAACTTATTAATAAATAAATTGGATTGATTTTTTCATTCATATTATGTCATATATCTTTGAATCATCCAATGAATTAATCAGAGTAATGACACATATTCTCAAGAATTAAAAATTTGAGACATGTGTCATTAATGATTAATTAATAAATTATTTTCGATCGTTGGATCATCACGAGGATGATGATTGATCTAGATAAATTGGTGCATGAATCATTTTCCTATAGGATAGATGGATCTCGAATTTACAGTGTAGAGATACTAGAGCGAGAGTGTAGGTAGTTGTTAGAGAACAAGAATATCAAGTATGACCAACATGAGTAATCACTTGAATATCTACCTTCTCGTTAGTGACATACTCGATATTGCAGTAGTGTGAATAGTTCTTTGATTTATGGTGCCTCGACTATTCATGATGAGATTGCTGTAGTTTGAATGCACTATAACTCGATCTTCTAGCCATATAAAATCTTGAGGTGTATGTTAGCTGCAGTAGATTCATCATAGAAATAGGATGTATACCTACATGGGATCTATCAATCTTGGTAGATAAGAAAAGTCCATGGACATGATAATATGAATGATGGAAAGAGTTTCATAAGATTTCATAAAGAGCTCAAGTCGATTGAATCTAACATATAACAGATGTGGGATTTGATGAATTATCCATAATCTCCGTCTTATCGAGACTTATGATAGAAGAACTGAATCACACGATAACTACACCTAGAGATTCATCCATTCAGTTCTACTAGATTGCTACTATATACTGCTAGGTATTACTGATGGATTGTGGGATCAATGAGAATTATTTCGATGATCAATAATTCTCAATTGATTGAATTGAAAAGTGTTCCAATCTATTGAAGAAATTTCATTGATATTGGTGATGGAGATCACGATATATCTCACTACCAGATAGAATTGAACCTATGAGGTCACACATAAAAAGAATAAGTCTAAAATTATGCAATTGGGCTGATATAGTCCTGATTGGGCTAGGATTTATAAAATTCTATTAGGTTTAAGAATATCATACTAGTACATGGTTAAATCCAAATCCTCTTGCAACTTGGAATCCCTATCGAATGGAGATTAGACCAAGTCAAAGCATGCATGATGGGGCACCAAGAGTTGGGCTCTCATTTGAATTGAGTGTGGAGGAGATTGGGCTCATGCCCATCAGGATTAGATCCAAGGGGTGCCAAATGTTGGTGCCCCTATCTTGTGCAACAAGATGAGAAGGAGGAGAGATGGGGCGCATGCCCTATCTAATTTTGTGCATGAAAAAGAGAGAGTAGTAGCACAAATTGGTGAGCGCACCAAATTTTGACAAGGAACCAAGAGTCTTTCTGGTTTAATACATTGAATGAGTCATAACCTGAAACTTTTTAGGAGTCTTTTGGTTCTATATAAACCTTTGGAGATGAGATCTCAAAATCCTAACTTTGGAGAAACAAAACCCTGTGCCCTTCTCCCTAGCCTCATGCCCCTCTTCTCTCTCTCTCTCCCTCATGCCCAAAAGTTGGGTGTCCTACCCATCTCTAAGCCATCCCCTTCTTCTCCATGCCCAAGGCTAGTTAGGCGTCCCATCTCCACATCAAGAAGAAAGGTGTTCTCTCTCGCGCATTTGATTTAGGAGCAGATTCAGATATGAAGGCTGATCAAAAGTGCTTGTGCATGCTGATTCTTAGAGAAGAAAGATAAGAAGAGCATCCTAAATCTTTCTCGTGGATATCTGTAGAGATCGGACGTGTGTGTAGCTATTCAAAGAACCTAATATCTATGATCATCAGATCGTGATGAATTTCTACCTGTGCTAAGATGATGATCTGATCATCATATTTTATTTTACAGATCTTGATCTTAAGGATATGATAGATTTGGTTATTGAGATGTGATCTCCATGTTGCATGCTTGATCTATTATTTTTTGTTTCACTACATAAAATTTTTATTGATCTTGCATGCATACTCCTAGAATTTTCTTCAAATATTTCAAAAAATTTTAGAGATTTTGATTTTTCATGAAATGATGCATTCAATCATGCTGAAACATAACTCATCTCAAAATCAATATAATACACATCATAAGTGAATCAAAAAAATTAATTATTCATAAAATTCAATCAAAAATATTGCTTATGAACAAGACTTTGATCAATCAAGATAATTCCACTGCATGGATCATAGATACCTCATTCTTTTCTTATAGAACAAAACTTATCTTCACTCAAATATTTTGTAAAAATATCAATAATTTGATTATTAGTAGAAATAAATTCAAGAAAATATCATTATTTTGAACGTGATCTCTAATAAAATGATGTCTTATTTCAATATGTTTTGATCTTGAGTATTGAATTGGATTCCTAATTAGAGTTATCATACTTATGTTATCACATCTAATTGAAATATTACTACAAGTCATACCATAGTCCTTTAGTTGTTATTTGATGCATAAAAGTTGAGCACAACAACTTCCAGCCATAATATATTCAATTTTAACTGTAGATAATATCACTGAATTTTATTTCTTACTAAATCATGAGATCAAATTAACACTTAAAAATTGACACATACCACTTATAATATTTTCTATTTAACTTATATCCAACAAATTAATATCTAAATAATCAATTAAGTCTAAAGAAGATTACTTCGAAAATCATAAACTAGAATTTTGAGTATCAATTAAATATCTCAAGATTCTTTTAACAGTAATTACATGTGATTTTCTAGAATTTGATTGATAGCTTACATACATACAAATACTAAATATAATGTCTGATTTACCAATAGTTAAGTAAAAAAGTGATCTAATCATATCTCTATATAGCTTAGGATCTACAGCTTTACCCTTTAGATCTCGATCAATTTTGCAATTTAAGCTCATAGGGATGTCAATTCCTTTGACATTCTCCATACCAAATTTTCCTAAAATTTCTTTTGTATATTTGCTTTGGTTTATGAAGACTCCTCATTTGTTTGCTTGATTTAGAGTTTGAGAAAGAAGATTAGTTCATCCATCATGCCCATTTCGATCTCTCCCTATATTAATTTGACAAATTCTTTATATAAAGATTCATTAGTAGCACCAAATATTATGTTATCTACATAAATATGAACAATTAAGAGTTTATTTGACTTTTTTTGATAAAAGAGTTGTATCTACATTTCTTCTTTTAAAATAATTTTCAAATAAAATTTACTTAATCTATCAAACCAAGCTCTCAGTGCTTGTTTTAATCCATATAGTTCTTTATTTAATTGAAGATATAATTTAGAAATTCATGATTTTCAAAATTAAGAAGTTGTTCCACATATACTTTCTCCACAGTATATCTATTTAAAAATATACTTTTTACATCCATTTGAAAAAGCTTGAAATCTATGAAATATGTAAATGTTAAAAGTAATCTAATAGCTTCAAGTCTATCAACTGGTGTAAAAATTCATCAAAATCAATTTTTTTTTCTTGATTATAATCTTGTACCATCAATCTAGTCTCATTTTTTATTACATTATCTTTTTCATCTAACTTATTTCTAAAAATTTATTTATTTCAATTACTAAATAGCATTTAAGTCTTCTTATTAAGTTTCATATTTGATTTCATTTAAATTGATTTAATTCCTCTCATATAGCTATTATCCAATTTGAATCCTTTTCAACTTTATGAATTATTTTAGGTTCAATAGAGAGATAAATGCAAAATAATTCAATGCACTCTAATAGAAGCTCTAGTTCTAATACCTTAAGATGGATCACCTACAATAAGTTCTTTAGGATGACTATAAGTATGCCTTCATTCTTTTGGTAAATCATGAGTACCTTATTTATTTATTGAAGGAAACTCTTCCATCTCTTAACTTATCTTCTTTTTCTATTTATGAAAGAGTATTTTCTAAAGTTACATCTTTATCTCCTTTTTAAGGAAACCTGCATCATCATCTATATCTACTTCTCTTGATTTAAAATATTAGTTTATCAAATATAGCATATATAGATTCTTCTATAACTAAAATTCTTCTATTAAATACTCTATAAGCTTTATTATATGATGAATACCTAAGAAAATACCTTCATCATATTTTACATCAAATTTTTTAATTATTTTATCATTTATTAAGATAAAACAAAGGCAACCAAAAACTTTAAAGTATGAAATATTTGATTTCTTTCTTTTATAAAGCTCATAAGGGATTTTCTTTAAAATTAGTCTAATTAAAGTTCTATTAAGCACATGGTATGCTATGTTGATAGCTTCTATCCAAAAAATATTTTGGTAAGTTGCTTTCACAAAGAATGATGCATGCCATTTCTTGTAAAATTCTATTCTTTCATTCTACAACCTCATTTTGCTAAGGTATTCTTGGTGCTGAAAAATTGTGATTAATCTCATTTTCAGAGCAAAACTTTTCAAAATCATGATTTTTAAATTCAATACCATGATTACTTCCAATTTTCAAAATATTACAATTTTTTTCAATTATTATCTTCTTGAATAGTTTCAAAAATGATTCAAAAGCTTCATCCTTATGAGCAAGAAATAAAATCTAAATATATCGAGAAAAATCATCAATTATCATAAATCCAAAATATTTACCATCAAGACTAGTTATCTTGATAGGTCTGAATAAATCTATATAAAAAAGTTCTAATGGCCTAGTAGTTGAAATCATATTTTTAGTTTTGAATGAAGATCTAATTTGCTTGCCTAATAGACATGCATTACAAATTTTATTCTTTTTAAAATTTATTTAAAGTAAACTTCTAACTAAATCTCTTTTAATGAATCTAACAATAGAGTCCATGCTTACATTTCCTAATCTGCTATACCTAATCCAACTAGTTTCATTAATTAACTAGACACTCAATATTATCTTTGCTAAAATCATCAAGATCTACCAAGTACACATTTTTTATATCCTTTTCCTATAAACTTAATTTCATTACCATTTGAACTAGTTAAAATACAATGAGATGATTTAAAAGAACATTAAAATTTTATCATATAATTGACTAATGCTAAGTAGATTATGCATTAAATCATCTACAAGTAACACATTTTCAATAAAAGTAATAGGAGTGATCTTGATATTACCGAGATCAATAATTTTATCTTTATCATTGTCTCTAAATATAACAACTCCACCATCTTTTACTTTAAAAGAGATAAACTGAGATTTATCTCCCATCATGTATCTTGAATATCCACTATCAAGATACTATTTTTTGTTGATCTATGTGATGCTAAGCACACCTACAAAATATTTCAAGTCTTTTAGATATCAAACTAACTTGGATCCTTTGGAGTTAGCTTGAATGATTTTTTTGGAACCCAAATTTGCTTGATCTTTTTATTTCTAGATTTAATATTTTTAGTATTATTTGAATTATAATTTATAGCTTTATATCTAGATTTATTGCATTTAAAATAAGTAAAAAAATGCCTCTTAGGTGGTGGTTTATAAAAGTATTTTTTTTAGAAATCTTTGATTGTTTAAAGAATTAAATCGTAGTCCAACTTTATTAAAATAATTTTTATTTTTTCAAAAGTATTTGAAAATTTTGAGAACTTAGAGTAAATTAATCTACAATAGGTTTTAATTTATCAACTTCTATTTGTAAAACATTATTCTTCTCAATTAAATCTGATTAATTTCTTAAAAGTTTCTCATTTTTTTTCCAAAATTTTTTTTTCTTCAGTCGAAGATTGATTGAGTTTTCTTAGTTTTTATTTTTAATCAAAATTCTTTTGAAATTAATAAATAATTTATTAAAACTTTATATAGTTCATCAAATGTAAAATCATCAGAAATATTTTCAATTACCTCATCTTCAAGGCAGAGATTGGCTTTCTCATCCTTAGTTTCTTCCTCTTTTCAAAAGTGAAATTTTCATCATTACTCCAAGTAGCTACCATTGCTTTCTTTCTGAATTTTCTTGAGTCTTTTTTGAGTAAAGGGCAATCAGATATGTAATGACCAAACTTTTTGCACTCATAGTAGATAGGTGCTTGCTCCTTATCTTTCTTTTTTTCCTCTTTCTTTGCTTCCTTCCCCTCTTATATATTCTTTCTTCTTGGGAAAAAAATTCTTTCTTCTTATAAACCACTTAAATCTTCTAGTAATCATTGTCATTTCATCTTCATCTCTAAATCTTCAAATGATTCACTTTCTAGCTCTTCCATGGTAGATAATTTCAGTGCAATGGTCTTCCTCTTCTTCATTATTTTTTCAGTATTTTGATTCATGCTCAGCTCATGAGTCATGAGAGAGACAATAAGTTCTTCTAGAGCTAATTTGTTGAGGTCTTTTGCCTTTTGAATTATAGTCATCTTCGCCTCCCAATTTGTTGGTAATGATTTAAGAATTTTGCACACTAATTTACCATTAATATAGTCTTTATCAACACTTTTCAAACTATTAATAATATTAGTGAATCTAGTGAATATATTAGTAATACTTTCAATAGGTTCTATCTTAAATAGTTTATATTTATGTATACTAGCATATTTATCTTGGATTCTTTTACTTGATTAGTATCCACATGGATAACTTCAAGTTGATCCTAGATTTTTTAATAGAAAATAAGTAGAAATATGATTAAATTCATTTACATCTAAGGAATAATATAAGATATTCATAGCTTTAGTATTTAATTGTGTTAATCTTTTATCTTATTCATCCTGATCTTTTTCAGGCTTAGAAATAGATTCACCATTTATTATAATAGTAGGTGTGTGAGGATCTTTGATTATAATATTCCATATATCATAATTTTGTACTTGAATAAAGATTTTCATGCGTGCTTTCAATGAGTGCAGTTTTTGCCATTAAAGAGTGGAGGTCTATTGATTTATTGACCTTCAATCAGGAAATACCAATAGGTGCTACCATTGATCATTAACTCTTGATTGTTAGATCAATTGAGCTGAATACCTACTCTGATACCACTTATTTTCAGAGATAGCAACCCAAGAGATGGGGTAAATTAGATTTAACAAATTTTAAACTAGAGTTGAATACAATTTGTATGCCCAAATATAATATAGATTGTGTAAGTGAAGTGATAGCAAAAATATTAAAGATGCAGCGAAAATAAACTGACGGTAAAGTAATAAACTGAAGTTAAACTAATCACAATCACAAACATAAGGATTTTATAGTTGTTCGATGCCAAACTCAACACCAACATCTACTCCCCAAGCAAATCTACTTAAAATTTCAACTATAACCTCTTCAAGATTATAGTCCGATTATTTTACGGGTTCATTATCTAATTCGATTAGTTTTCACTAGCTCATCAATCAAAATTTTATAATTAATTATTTCTTTTGGACTCACAATCAATCCTGATTGTCTTCTTCCAAGATTACAGTCAATCCTAATTGATTTTTTGGAGATATTAATCAAAACCAATACAACATCTAATTTCAAAAGCTTGGATCTACCCCAAGTTTCTAATATCAAGAAACTTGTTACAAAAAAATAATAAAAGAATAATAAGAATAGATTTAAGAACAAAAGAGCTCTTTTTAGAATAGAAGAAATCGCAGTAGCTGAGAATTCAATGCTTAGACTTCCTCCTTGAAAGTGTGAGTAGTGGAGGTAGCCCTTAATGCTTCTTCACAATGGTAGCTGGCTGAAATTTAATCACTCTTCCTCTTTTTATATTAATTTAATATAGGAAGGACCGGTAATAAAACACTCTTAATTTTCTTCCTTCTTCACTTTATGGTTCCTCACACTATCTTCTTGAATATTTACTCAATAAACTTTTTTCTTCAAAATTGATCAAAGTTGTTCAAGTTGTTCAACCCTTATTCCCGCCGTCAATTCCTCATATTTCTTGACTAAAAAATACCTTCATTTGATGCTATAGCTATTTAAAATGAGAAAATAGCTATTTAAAATTAATTAGCTATATTTTTTGAATTTTAAAAAATTAACGATTATTTTATCTGCATTCATTGAGTCGGCTCATTCAAATACTAAATCAGCTCACCTCAGTATTAAGTCAGCTCAACACTATAAAAAAAGGAAGAAATCCCGACTTAATATTATTAACAAATTTAAAAATACACCCATCTGCCGACGCTACTTAGAAAGTGCCGATAAAATTCAAAAAGCGCATGCATCTACCGATGCTACTTATAAGCGTCGACATTTTATGACACTTTAAAGCATTAGCATTTGATGACGTGCTAAAGCGTCGATGAATGCCATGATACATCGTTAAAATTCAGTTCTTATCCCCGACCCTCCACCTCCAAATCGAAACCCTAGCCCTCTATCTCTCCTGAGCCTCTCTGCCTTATCCCCCTCTCCGGACTCCCAAATCGAAACCTTCTTTCTCCTCACACCCCATTCTGATCTCATCCTCCCCCTCTCTCTGATCGCCGCCGATGGGATCCATCAGTCCGAGATTTAGAGCGACAACCACTGGCACTCCATCATCCACGAACCGCTTTCCACCTCTGATATCCATGTCTTCCATCACTCCGATCTAAGGTATTTAATTTCCTAATATATATTTTATATGTAGACAATTGATGTTGTTGTTGCTGCTGCTTTATCGTTCTCTGGATTGTTTATCGGCTTCCTGATTAAACAGTGGTGTGCTTTAAATCCTTCTCTCTTTCAGTATTTGATTATAGATTTTTGGCTTATTCTTTTTATGAGGGAAAAAAAAAATCTATATTCGATTTGCTCCAATCATGTCGGATCCTTCGAGGCTTTAATCAGGAAGCCGAAAACAAATCTTTGCATCCTTTTTTTCTTTTTATATCTTCAGATGTTCCTTTTCTGATTAATCTTCTATTAAGAGTCCAAATCATCACCGCTCTGTCGATCCTCTTGGTACTGATGTGGAACTGGTTTAAATTAGAATCAGAAATTCTAAATTATTGGTTTAAATCAGAAACTCATTAGCTTATGCAGAGTCTGGCTACTATCCAACTAGCAGGAAGGTGGGCAGGTTTTCCTGCTCACGAAAGGATCATGATACAACAACCTCATAAGTCAAAAAAGCCATCCACCACCTCCAGGGAAGGTAGCTATAAGGTGGCAAAACAGGGTGTCAAACAGGAATTTTGGTAGACATGGGAACTTGTGATAAAGTAAGAGACTGTTGAGAGAAGGGACTCTCAGGCATGTTACTGCTACCTGAAGCCTCTAAATGTCACAGCAAAGGGCTCAAATGAATGAAGAGATAGGCTTTCTGAATTGATTGAAAAAGTGGCAAGAGTCTGGTCTTGTGCTGAAATCATCCAAAGAGGGTAGGAATTGACCTCCTGAAAAAGTAAGAAGAGATCTTGATGCCAAATCGCCCTTATCAAAGGTTGGAATTGACCTCCTGATGAAAAAAGTCAGAAGAGATATTGATGCCAGATCACTCTTATCAAAGAGGCAAACAATGTCACCTAAATCATACAGTGAATCTACCAGATGACATGTCCTGACTCCAACAAAGACAAGCTGATCATCGATCAGGGTAAAACCCATCTTGCCATGAATGAGCGAAGGGTCAACACTGCTTGTTTTACGGACAAGAAGCTCAAACTCTTTTCTCAGGAAAAGAACTGGGCAATGATTGTGATAACTTATTCCAGATCTAGATATAGCTTCACTATTTTCTGATGATTGAGCAATGATACCAAAATCGCACACCGACAGTCATAGGTGATAGCTTTCTTATCTGGGTCTTGCTGCCATTGCCTCACACAATTCAGAATCTCTAGGGCTTCCTTTAAAGTTTTTGTCGAATGTGGGATCTTCTAGTCACCCACCTATGATAAACATGAAACATTACGGCATTCAGCTTTGATTTTAAAAATCCAGTAACTTTACTTCCATCCTCTTAACTTCCTATCAAATCTAAGGCCTTGGCTGGTCGTTGTTTCTAAATCAAAACTTATAAATCAAAACATGAACAAAACAATCCAAATCCAACATACAATCTTGCACTTTGTTTATGCACATTTATACGCAAGCAAGGGACTAAATATCAAATGGCTATCTACTCCGAGTGCCAGGGATTAACCTTTATTTGGTTGATTGGCCTTGATTGTTAAATGGCAGCAAAACCATGGGCGTACAATCAATTTACCTATGACTTTTCCGGAACCAACAGACCTAATCATGATATGAGAATGGAGAGCTAAGAAAGATCAGTTCTTTGTACAGGTTTGATACTAAATACCAAGACCAAGGAGTATGGATGACTCGTGCATACAAGTTTCTTGAAAATTTGCATGCATACAAGTTTGCATGATGACTTGTGCATGTTTATATATGGATCTCTCTTGCCTTTTTGTATGAGTTGGCATGTTATATACATATATATTAGTACCTTATTGCAAATTTGGCATTCTCATATGCATTGGTATTCTATAATGTTGCATCTGGGATGTACCTTTTACATCGACTTGATCTGTGATGCTATGTTCATTGGATGGGTATGTATATTTTATAGCTTGGTTTCTCTCAGCACCTTCAGGTTGCAAACAATAAGATTCTTAATTTGAAATTGAATTCTATGGCTATGTAATGATTTTAAGTGTGATGATGGTCAAAATTGTACTGTATGAATTTTCTTCTAGATGATAGGGAGCTACTTGTAATAATACATTTTTAGTTGCTAGAATTAATTACATTTCTTTTTTTTTTGATGTTTGCTTCTTTTTTTTTTGTGCTTTATTATGAAGTGCACTGGTATTAGAGAATAATAGTTATTATTCTTATATAACGGACAAAAGTTGGATAAATAAGTCAACATCCAATAAAGATTATTTTGAAGGAGTCCAAAATTTTATTAAATTTGTTATTGAGAAAGGATCAATTAATGAAAAATTTTTTGTTCATGTCGAAAATGTATAAATATTTCTTCTCTTGATCCACAAACTTTTCAAGAACATTTGGTGTAGAATGGTTTGGTAAGAGGATATACTGATTATCTAGGTCGGCTCAGAAGAAATATTGTTTTATGCTACTTTCTACGTTCATCTTCTTTGAGACTGAGTCGGCTCTTCTTTTCATTGAGTTGGCTAACCTCCAGACAGGTCAGCTAAGTTGATCACCAGGTTGGCTCAGAGAATTATTCTATATTTTGAAGGCTTCTATCTTTCTTATCTTATGATACCGGGTCTGCTCAGTTTCCAACTAGATTGGCTCAAATACGTGCCAAGCGTGCCACAAAAAGTTTAGATAGTTTTCTTGCGCCAACTTATTCTAGATTAGACTTACCTTCTTAAACATCATTTTCATGTATTAAGAAGATCATCTAGACTAGATTAATTCCTTTAATTCTTATATTCTTTGCTTTCAAATTTGAGGGTTTTAAGTAATGGAAATTGATTTTTCTTGAGAGTAAGGCTTTGAATTTTCTTGCCTTTGAGTATTTTTTAAGGATATGGCCTTTGAATTTTCTTGAGGATAATGTCTTTGAGTCTTCTTGAGGGTATAGCCTTTAGAGTAATATGAATTAGTATTGTAAGAAAGCCTACAACCATTGTCAAGCACATCATTAGTAAACATATTTTATACTCAAATATCTTTGACATCATCAAGATCAATTCTAGGACTAACAATCTGGATGCAAGAAACTATAGAAAAGATGATTGAGTTGATTTTACTTATATATTTTGATTTAAGTCATACCTTGCTAGAGTATCAAAAGATTTTTTTTTTATTGATTATGTTTATAGGATTTTATTTTGGAATTGTTTAATTGAATTGACAAGAGAATTAAGTTTTGATTCATATTAGATTATAATAAACTTAGATAATGATTTTAAAGGTGATATTGAACTCAAGGGTTAATCGAGATGGTGGTGCTCCAGGCAAAATTAGGGATGAAAATCAAAAGTTTAACTTTAGTTTATTTGAAATTTAAAATTTTAGATCTTTTTCGTCTATAGTATGGAATAATATTTTGATCAAATATTTTATGAATTTAAAAAATTTTGATAGTTTAAATCAGACTGTGCAGTAGAAGTATGGTGATCTAGATTATTTTGAGCTGGTCCATGATATTAGCTCTTTGAATTGAAAAGTCTATCATAGATGATCCAACTTGATTCTTCTTATAAAGGATTTCATTGATAATAGAAAGGACAATATTTTAGTTCTAGATTATGCTGAATGTCCTTATGTGGTTTCATTACTAGATCGCCTATTTATTGTGCTAAAAAAATTTCTAGCATCTTGAGTCTAGAATAAGTGGACCATTGATTCTTAATCTTGGATTTAAAATATTTGAAACTTATGCTCTAGCTATTATAAAAAATATAAAATTATTTATCGATCTTAGATTTTATACTTTAATATTCATCTATTAAGAGCATAGTAAAGTTTGCTTATAATCTTGTGATAGATCGATTAAGTCAAGAGCAGTTGATGTTTTCGTAAGAAACTTGATATTTTTATCTAGAATTAAGATATTGAATTTGATTATAAGAATGAATGGTTCTGATTCAAATCATTTTTATTGTATTGATTTTTTTTTATGAAATGATTTAATGATAAAAATTATATTGAAGATTGGAAATCAAAATATTCGAGGATGAGATTCAAACTATGAATTCTAAGTAACAAATTTTGAGGATGAGATTTTTTTGTGGAAGAGAATGTAATATCCCAGCCCGACTAAACATAATTTTTAAAGCATCAAAATGAAAAGAAATGTTCTTAAGGGCCAGCATGTGCTCTGCACATGCTAGAGAAGCCGAAAATACGGTGGGAAGCTAGAAATTCATGGAAGGAACTTCCAAAGGAGTTCTTTTCCATCTTCCGACCGAGAACTCCTCCCTTGACCTAGATTTTGAGTAAAAAAAGTCTCAAATTCTATCCGAATAGATCCATTTGAAGGCCTTAAATCCCTTGGTTTTTCCTCACCAAAAAATTGCCACCATTTGCTACCCCTTTTCTCCCTTTTTTTCTTGATATACTGATAATTGAATCTTACTTCGACTGTTGAAAATTGGATTGATTCTCATCAAAGACTTGATAAATCCCTCTAATCATCTTCCACTCAATCTTCTATAGTTCCTAAGCTTCAAGCTTAGCCAAATTTTTGCCAAAAATTTCTTAAAAATTTTGATTATCGATTCCCTATTTCATTCATGCTTCATTCATGATTTTCTATCATCATTTGCCGCTGCCAGTCACCGAACCAAGACTGATGCGACGGTGGTCTACTCTTTTGACCACGAGCACTGCCGATCGAGGGGATCTTCCCCTACCTCAAGAACAAGGGGATAAAAGAGTCTCTTGTTTTGTTAAAGAAGAAAGGAAAAAGAAAAAAGAAAAAAAAAGAAGAAAAGAAAAGAGAAAAGAGAGAGAGAGATAGAGGGAGAAAGAGTTTCTCACTCTTCCCTCTCTCTTTCTCTCCTTAGAGTAGTTTCTCTCTCCACTTTTGCTCTCTATAATATTTTCTTTCTCTAGACTCCTTCCTCTCTCCATGAAGTTCTCGCTATAAGATTAGCCCAATGAAGGACTTTCTTTTAATGATTTTGATCGAGCTTAGTGAAGGATCCTGATCCACGATCACTGAACAGCTTACCGACATCCATCTTAACCAAACCCGAATACCATTAGATTTGATCTTTCATAGTTCTTATTGAATCATTTGTATACTTGTTCAATCATGATTTGACTTAAATTGCCTTGATCAGATTAATCAAGATGTCGGACAGTATTGCCTGATCAACCACATTCCACCTGGTTAATTTTCTCTCTTTGATATTCTCTCTTTACATGATTTATGAAATCAATGAACATAATTTGTTGCTTTGAATCTAAATTAATTCCAGTAGAAACTTTTGAACTCCTCTGTCAGTCGGACAATAAACCCACACCATCCGAGTATTCACCAAGCATCATAAGGTCTGATCCTTATTCATCTCTATCAAATCATTATATTTTAAGTAACCCTAATTAGGTGAAGGTACTTAATCAAATGATTCCTGACTGCCAATTGGTGAACCAACCTCCACTTTGATTTTTGTTGGGCACTAATAGCTTTGATCACCATTGATCTTTATTGAACCATTTATTTCCTATTCTAATCATAATCAGATAAAATTATCTTGATTGCACCGACTAAAACATTGGATGATACCATTTCTATCAGTCTTGTAAGGGTATCGAAACTGAATATTTTTATTAGCTGTGGCTCAAGACCAATAGAAAAATATAGTTGAATAATAGATCCTGAAAGATGCTCTTAGGATTGATTGAATATATCCATTCAGTATTCTACAGAGGTAAGTGATAAACCATCTTTTTGAGATATTTCATAGTTTATTTGAAAGCAAATAATTAGTTTTTGATTTATGTGTGATTTATGAATCTATATTTTGAATGAAAAAAGATTTAAAAATTTAAGATTTCAAAAAAATTATGGTTTATTGATTTTTTATAGAATATGCATATATTGAATAAAATTATGATATCTAGATATTATGTTGTAAAAATATTTTGATATGAATCAAATTTATACTCTTAGCCTAACTATGTTTCAATAGATCCTACTAATAGGGATTAAACATTGGTACTTAGTAGATCTTACCAATGGGGGTTAGACGTTGGTAGTCAGTGGACTTTGCCAATGAGGGTTAAACATTGGTATTCAATGGATCTTATAAATCGGGGTTAAACTTTGGAAGTCAGTAGATCCTGTCAATGAGAGTTAAACATTAGTCATAGTCAAAGACTGCTGAGTTATATGTGTTTTATTTGAATTGAATTTATGATTATGTATGAATATGAATATTTCAAAAGATTTGATTTGCATTGATTAGCATGGCATATGTTCTTACGTTATTTATAGCTTTTATTTTTGATTATCATATTTTATAAATATATCTGAAATATCTAATTGAGATATCATTACTTACTAAACTATCGAGCTTATTATCTCTCTTTCTTTTCAGATTTGAATTCTTAATTATGGATGTGGATATTTCTTTGGGAGTGAGTTAAAAGCAAGAGTTGATAATACCAATTGAGTTTAGACTTATATTTATTATTATATCTTATAGAATTATTATTTGAGATATATTTGATGTAGGATCTTTTGAATATTATTAAAATTTTATGAGAGATAAAAATTAGTTTCAGTTAGTTAATTTGGGACTTAATTTGTTATTAATTCTATCGTGATGTATGGATATCATGTTTAAAATGTCTTGCATATTTATGGAGAGAGTTCTCCATAAATATGCGGCAGTTGCCATGACCTCTAGACTCATGATCTCGGATCAAAGGCATAACAAATAGCATATTAATAAAGTCATTTATTTTATATAAAAGTTATTAGTGCTATATAAAATTAAATAGAATTATAAATGGAATCAAATATTTGGATAAAATTGGATAGTTGTCTATTCATATCCATATTATTTTTATTAATAGATATGAATATAAATACGGATATTAGTCGGATGCTCAAATTTCTATCCATATATGGATAGATTCGAATACAAAATGAATCCGGATAAATATTATCCAATCCACTTTCACCTCTGGACCTTTTTCCTTCTTCCTATTTTATTCGATATTTGTCAAAATTTGTTTAACTCTTTGTTAGCTGTTACAAATGAATGGAGAAACCAAACATCCAAGGGTTTTCAAGTTTTCTTATTTCTACTAGAAAATGGTTAAGCCATGTTTTAGAAAACTTGAAGTAGAGAAGAGGCGATGAAGCTCAAAAATCCTCCAGGCACTCTTTCTTCACCTCAACTGAAGTACTCTTCTCACGCCTCCTCTCATGCTTTTTGAAGCCCTAATCCATGATGAAAAGCTCCCCCATGTAGCACATTTGCATGCAAGATATTATAATACCTATTGAAGTTTTTCTGCCTCCCTTTCATCAAAAAAGAAAGTGTTTCCCCAGAATAGCTAGTTCTAATCATCTTTCTATTTTGCATGCTAACCTATTAGCACATCATATTTTGGGCTCAAATGTAAGCTTAAATTTGCAAATAATTTTGGTTCCTATGTGCATGTATGCAAGATTTCAATTTATCTATTCTTATAAAATCAAACTCATTTTTTTTTCTTAAAGAACAAGAACTTAGGTTTCACTATCGTTAAAGCCACTACCATTGCCAACATAAAATTACTCGGTCTGACATTTTACATATAAACCACTTAAGTCTTCAAACGATCACTTGTTTTTAAATAGAGGTTGTTATAGGGTCATACCACCTCAGTCGATGTCTTTGGGACCATACTCAGGAGCTCTCAGGTTGACAAGAATATCGATATGAACCTTAATTGCAGACCTCATCAGAAAGTCGATCTTATCAGAAAGTCGAGCTCATCAAAAGGCCGACGTCATCAAGAGACCGAGCTCATCAGAAAGCCGACCTCATCAGGAAGCTAACCTCATCAGAAGGTCAAGCTCATTAGAAAGCCGACCTCATCAGAAGGCCAACGTCATCAGGAGACCGAGCTCATTAGAAAGCCGACCTCATCAGAAGGTCGACGTCATCAGGAGGTCAAGCTCATCAGAAAGCTAACCTCATCAGAAGGCTGACCTCATCAGAAGGTCGAGCTAATTAAAAGCCGATCTCATCAGGAGGACGACATCATCAGGAGGCCGAACTCATCAGAAAGCCGACCTCATCAAGAGGACGACGTCATCAGGAGGTCGAACTCATTAGAAAGCCGACCTCATCAGGAGGTCGACCTCATCAGAAGGTCGAAATCATCAAAAATTGATCGAAGACTGACCTCATCAGGAGGCCGAGCGCATCAGAAAGTCGACCTCATCAGGAGGCCGACCTCATCAAGAGGCTGAGATCATCAAACTCATCAGGAGGTCGAACTCATCAGAAAGTCAACCTTATCAGGAGGCTGAGCTCATCAAAAGACCGACGTCATCAGATGGCTAACCTCATCAGAATGCCGACCTCTGACACATGGCAATATCAGAAGACATCAGTCTCATACCAATTCGGACCTGCTCAGTTTGTATTAGCAAGACATTGATTTCAGTCGACATATAGGAGAAAGATCACTATATCACATCAACTGATCTAAAGATTCAACATCACTGATTTAAGCCAGATCAGGTTATTACCGACCACCGATATATTACTCGATTCCAATAAGGAAAATTGAATTTGACCAATCTCATTAGACTTAGTTGATCTCACTCTTAGAGCCAGTCAGGCTTCAAGTCAGTTATTTTCCAGCAATGCTACAATTATCTTCCAGTTATGTTACAGCTACTCTTCACTTGGGATAAGCAACCCACGATCTCTATGCAATTGGCCATTCTGTTATAATAAACTAATAGCATAACAAATTACAAACAGCCTAACAAACTCCAAGTGGTTATCCATAACCATCTAATAAACTTATAACAACCTAACAATCTAAGTGAGCTCCCTCTATATAAAGGGGGCAGGGTACTCTCCGGAGAGTAAGTCAAGTCATAACTCATAGAGCCCAAACTCTAATGAACTCTTTCTCCCATTGAAGGAGTCAAATTCTCACTCTTCTTACTCAAACCCCTCTCTTTGCCTTCCATTTTCTCTATTTCCATCATCTATTCTCGAGACCCCAACTGATTTAAGCATCGGAGGATCTTAAATCGGATGGTACCCCATGGTTTTAGGTCTTATTTTGCATGTTCATTCGTGGTCTACACCAACTCAACCCTTAGCAGCTCTCTAGCTCAATTCAAGACCAATCTCACCGACTTCCCTCTAGAGCCTTGCAGCAACAGATTGGCGCTAGAGAAAGGGCTTTTGTCCAAAAATTTTTATGAAAATGGTGAACAGGAAGGCATAGAACTATTCCTTACCCGCATCATCTTCTCCAAGAAGTGCATCAAAAGCTACTCAATTTTTAGTTATGGTAGATCCATAATAATTTAATCTTCTAGTTCAGTAAGTCCAAGTTCTTACTGCTACAATACAACAGTTTCAACATACCACAGAATAGCAATGAGAGATCATGGTGAAAATCAGGGAAAGCTAAGAGTCCTTCCCCGAAAAGGCAGAGAGGGCATCTTTAGTCTCACATTGGTTGTGAGTCAAGAGAAAGTATGGTTTATATGGATTGGAACCTTCTCTCCTCATATTAAAGGGCAAAACTATAAAGCTCCAAATGATCAAAATTCACTGAAGCCTAAGGCCCACTGAAGCCTAAAGATGGTCATGAGCCAAAGCAGACAATACCTCATGTATATGGGAGTGGAGTTAACCCAACCATCTGAGCCATCCGACCCCTTAACCACAACAATATCCACCCAAATGAGATCATATGCAAAAAATTATCCAAATGAAGCCGTGAAGTCCAACCAAACCAAGATAATATTGTGAGACACCCGATCTCCGGATTAGATCTCACGATAAAAGATGCCCGATCTCCGGATTGAACCTCACAATTGATTAACGTGAGACATTTGATCTCTAGATTAGACCTCATGATATGGGATACTCGATCAACAGATTGGACCTCATGGATATGCAATGTGAGATATCCGATCTCTAGATTGGACCCCACAGATCTTTAATGTGAAATGCCTGATCTACAGGTTAAACCTCACAAAATATCAACTTGATAAATTCTGACTTAAATTCTTAAACGATATGCCTTTGAAAGGGAAGGAGATGAAACATCTCAAGATGGAACTTTTGATGCATGAGAGATTCAATCTATCCATGACGACATCAGACAAATATATTTCTTAAACCTCTATTACATTTAATTTATTAAGATCGGTTTGTTCTTAATTAATCGATCTAATTCTTAAAGTCATATCATTTTTAATATTCTGAAGTTTACTTATTATATTAAACCACATCGGCTTCTTGATTGACCCAACTGAGGTCAGATAATGTTCATTATAAATATAATTATCTAAATCCTATATAGGACAGTTAAACCTGGATTGACTATGTGAGGTCAGAAAGACCCATATATATATATATATATATATATATCCTCCTAAGGTCGTCTCGACAAGATCCGAGGTGGACAAAGCTGATCTTGATAGGATCCGAGGTCATCCAAAAATTCTCAATAAGATCCTATGTCACCTTGATAAGATACGAGATAAAAAAAAGCCAACCTTGACAGGATCTAAGATAGAAGAAGCCATCGACAAATACATATCAGCAATCTGTATGGAAAACTTATCCGATGGGATGCAACAGTTCACTTAAAGAATCAAACGGCATAGATTCGCCACATCGGACAAGCTGAGGATTTTTTTTTGAACTACCTCTTTCATCCAAAACGATCTCTTCAGACTCAGAAGTGGGGTGCAAGTGTTATGGGATCATACCACCTCAGTTGATGTCTTCGGGACTCATGATCAGGAGCTTTCGGGATGATAAGAATATCGATGTGAACCTTAATTGTGGACGTCATCAAAAAGCCGACCTCATCAGGAGGTCGAGTTCATTAGGAGACCGACGTCATAAGGAGGTCGAGCTCATCAGGAAGCTGACCTCATCAAAAAGCCAAGCTTATTAGAAAGCCGACCTCATCAGAAGACCGACATCATCAGGAGGCCAAGCTCATCAAAAAGCCAACCTCATCAAGAGATCGATCTCATCAGAAGGTCGAGCTCATTAGAAAGCCGACCTCATCAGGAGGCTGACATCATCAAGAAGCCAAGCTCATCAGAAAGAAATCCTCATCAGGAGGCCAAGATCATCAGAACGCTGACCTAGAGGCCGACCTCATCAGAAGCCGACCTCATTAGGAGGTCGAGCTCATCAGAAAACCGACCTCATCAGGAGGTTGAGATCATCAGACTCATCAGGAGGCCAAGCTTATTAGAAGGCCGACCTCATCAGTGGTCGAGCTCATCAGAAGGCTGACATCATCAGATGGCTAACCTTATCAGAATGCCGACCTCTGACTTATGGCAATATCAGAAGACATCAACCTCATTCCAATTTTCGACCTGCTCAGTTTGTATTAGTTAGACATCGATTTTAGCCGACCTACAAAAGAATATCATATCACATCAATTGATCTAAAGATTCACCATCATTGCTTTAAGCTAGATCAGGTTATTACCGATCTACCGATATATTACTCGAGTTTCAATAAGGGGACATCGGATTTGATCAATCTCATCAGACTTAGCTGATCTCACTCTTAGAGACAGTCAGGCTTCAAGTCAGTTATCTTCTAGCAATGCTACAACTATCTTTCAATTATGGTACAGCTACTCTTCACATGGAATAACAATATTAAATTTTATGGTTTCATGCATGTAAAATTTTCAAAATAAGTATGCAGTGAAATTT
>KE504806.1:528775-560987 GCA_000441515.1 Elaeis oleifera | reverse complement strand
AAAATAAAACTCAATTATATTATTTTATTATGTAGCTTACTGTTTTTTTTATTTTCAAATCTGAAATCATGAATTGCTTGGAACGTGAAAAATACATCAGATCTTTTAGAAAAGTAGAAATATCCATGATTATTTGAGCTTGTTGGTTTCATTTAGCTTAGTTTTATTTAGTTTTTAGATTTTATTTGATTTAAATGATAGTAATTAGCTAGGACAATATGACTCTTATTATCTTGGAATATTTGAATATAAAATAATTTGATTAGATATTCATTAAACTAATATTCAAAGATTTGAAAAAAAAAACTACTACTTTAAAATTATTATTTTCAATGCCTATTATGCGCTTGATTGGAGGCATGACGGATGCATCCTTTGGGATGAACGGTCCATGCATTGACCTGGACTCATCGATAAACTGACTTGGGGAGGAGGAAACGCTTGCACGATGTGACCCTTTAGGTTGGAAAAAATTGAACTCGGAAAACACTGGGAAAGAAGCTGAGCTGGAATCAGACTTTGTCCGCAGGTTGACACTAATATGGCGTTACCTGAGGTGAGCGGTGGTTTGTTATTAGGCAGACCAAGCCAACAGTAGATCTGGTCCATCTAATAATTTCATAATTTACCGTACATAGAAGGAAAAAAAAATAATTATTCAAATAATTTCAATTGGATATCTAACTGGGTGACAGCCCTTTGATTCATGAGACACACATATATCTGCTAACCGAAACGGTTAATAAAATTTTTAGAAGTTATTATTAGTAACCTGAATTCACATCCCTGCTAGTTTATTTAACAAAATCTATTGTTTCAACAAGAGCTGGGTCAGAGCAAAAGATTCCCTTCAGTCATCTCAAAAATAAATAAAAACAACTATGAAAAATGGATTTTGTACCCATTACTGATTTTTCTATTATGCATGATGTATTAACTATATTTTGCTTTGCAAATAGGATTTGCAAATATCAAGCAAAATAGATAATTAATGAGAACTAATTAGAGTATGCGTCCAAGGGTCTCTCAGGACTACTGGGTTTGAAAACAATGCCAAGATAGACCAGAAGATCTTTGTTCAGATTGGAAAAATATCCGTTAATAACCCCATAAAAACGTCTGCATTTCATCGAATGCTATATATTTCATCAATTTTTATGAATGATACCTCACATAAGTCATTAATTTCTCATCAATTTTAATTTTGATCCGACCGTGACAACTTTGACGTAGTATCACCGTTGCAACGAATGTCTTCTCGCTCAGACCCTGCTTCAGGATACCATGCAGATTTTCTTTAGCTCTCAAGGACTTCATAAAAGGCCAGACCCCGCACCACCGCGTAGAATTCGGACAAACAAATGCTTCAGGTTCAAAGAGAAATGGATCGAACCACCATAGCTGTGTGTATCCTCCAACTTATCTTGCTCTATTCCCTCGCTCACGCTGCTGCCGAACGTCATGACCACAAGCCGGGTTGCAGCGAGATGGAGAGGGATATCCTCTTGGGCTTCAAGCGGCGGCTCATGGATCCTGCCAGCATCCTCTCTTCATGGCACGGCGAAGAGTGCTGCAGCTGGAGGGCGTAGGCTGTGACGCTCGCACGGGCCACGTCGTCCGCCTCGACCTCGGCCCTCCATGTACAATGGCTTCGGCCTCCGTCCCTGAGTGGTGATGTAGATCCTTCCTTGGCCAATCTAACCCATTTAACTCACCTCGATCTCAGCTTCAATTTCGTCAACTTGCAACCATTTCTACCATCCATCGGCAGCCTTACACAGTTGGTATATCTTAACCTCTCCTTCATACTGTTGTCCCCGGCAAGCTTCCTCACCTCGGGAACCTCTCAAGACTTCGCTACCTCGATCTCAGCTGTTCTAAAGGTCTCGAAATCGACGATCTCCAGTGGCTTTCCGGTCTCTCTTCCTTGCAACTGCTCGACTTGTCTGAGATAAGCCTCGATAAGGTGGCAGATTGGCTCACTTCCATTAACATGGTTCCAACACTAGCTGTGCTCCGTCTGGCGGGCTGTGACCTCCCAGCTCGTAGCATGACAACATCTATCATATCGCATAACAACCTCACATCTCTCGCTATCCTCGACCTATCAAACAATGGTCTTCATTCTGCTTTACCTGAGTACTGGTGGTTCAATATGACCGACCTAGTTTTCCTAGATCTCCACACCAACAGTTTTCACGGTCGAATTCCTTCTTCTTTGGGGAACATGACTTCCCTTGAGGTCCTCTACATGAATGACAATGAGCTCCAAGGTGAGATACCTGCAGCCCTGGGAAATATTTGCAACCTGCGCACTCTTGATCTGTCGGTCAACAACATTACCGGAGGCATCCGTGAGTTGGTGGAAGGTTGGTCTCGATGCGGAACGGTAGGGTTGGAGGAGTTAAATTTGAAGCACAATAATTTAAGCGGAGGCCTTACCCTCGGATTGCGCATCTAAGGAGACTCGGAAAATTCTCTCTATCCCACAACCGCATGAGTGGTACCATACCCAAAGAGATCGGGCAGCTCTCAAGGCTAGAATCTTTGGACTTGTCCTTCAACGCCTTCGATGGTGTGGTATCTGAAGCTCATTTCGTCCACCTGGGGAGATTGAAGGCACTGAGTTTGATCTCCAATTCTCTGGTATTGAATCTCTCCTCTCTCTGGATTCCTCCTTTTCAGCTCCAAATCCTTGGTCTGGGTTCATGCCGGCTGGGGCCCGACATCCCTCCATGGCTTCGAACCCAGAAAAATCTCTCGGAGTTGAGCTTGTCTGATGCAGGGATCGTCGGTAGCGTCCCAGGGTGGTTTTGGAATCTGGCCGCTAATATGTCTCTGTTGGACCTTTCGAACAATATGATCATTGGAAGGCTGCCCACGTTTTTCAAATTTTACAGCGCCTACATGGTGAGCCTGAGTTCCAATCAGTTTGAAGGCCCGTTGCCAGGTTTTCCTGCTGAGATGGCATACCTGGATCTCTCCTACAATTTATTTTCAGGAACCATCCCCCCGGCTTCATGGAAACAATGCATCGATTGACGAGCTTACTGCTCTCCAATAATCTTCTTCATGGTACCATTCCCTCATCAATTTGTAATTCCACCACCTTACATGTCCTTGATCTTTCAAACAATTCCATCACTGGAGGTCTCCCTGCATGCCAGGGTAAAAGTTCTTTCCCTGGATTAGAGTTCTTGAATCTCGCAAACAATAATCTTTCGGGAAAGATTCCGGATTCGATTGGCCAACTTGGATCACTCCAAAAGCTTCACTTAAACCACAATAGCCTATCCGGGAAGATCCCTTTGGCCTTGAGGAACTGCAAATTTTTGATTTCCATTGATCTCGGCGAAAATAGACTCTCTGGACATATTCCAGCATGGATTGGAGACGACCTCTCATTGTTGATGATCCTTCGCTTGCACTCAAATATGTTCTTTGGTCGCATACCTCCACAGCTGATGTGTCTTTCTTCTCTCCAGATCCTCGACCTTGCTCACAATGATCTATCAGGACCCATACCTCAATCTGTAGGCAATCTCAGTGCCATGATTAAAAACAAGAGCAAACTATTTATGTCGTAGAAAGCACCATCTTTTTGTGTATTCAATGATCGGCGAGTATCCTATCAGCCATCAGGAGAGCTTGCTGCTGGATATGAAAGGAAGAGCCCTCCAATATGAAAAGATCCTCATCTTGGTCAAGAGTATAGACTTCTCAAATAACAAATTAAATGGAGAGATTCCTGTGGAGCTGACAGATCTTGTTCAATTACAGAGCTTGAACTTATCCAGCAACCAATTTATAGGAAAAATCCCTGAAAAGATCGGCAATCTGAAGTCTTTGGAATCTCTTGATTTATCGAAAATAGACTATCCGGTGCAATTCCTTCAAGCATGTCCATGTTGAGCTCTTTAAATCATTTGAACTTATCGGACAACAATTTATCTGGTAGAATTCCATCAGGCAATCAACTTCAAACACTAGACGACCCAACTATTTATATTGGGAATCATAATCTTTGTGGATTTCCATTGAAAAAAAATGCCCAGGGGAGGAAACACCTCAAGCTCCGGTCTCTGCGGGTGGCAACGATGGTAGTGCTGACAACAATATCATTGAATATTGTGGTTTTATCTTGGAGCAGTATTTGGCCTTATTGTTGGAGTCTGGGCAGTATTTGGTATCCTCATATTAAAGAAGAATTGGAGGATTGCATATTTCCAATTTATCGATCAGGTGTATGACAAGTTTTATGTAGCAATAGCATTAATGTTCATTAGGTTGAAGATGAAGATGTCATCAATAAATAAATAAAGATGGTGACAATGTATGCTATTCTAGTTTTCTCTTGTATCCTTTGCTTTCAGAAATAGAAGGAAATCGTTTGTAACAACCTCAGATTTCATTAAACTAATGAATAGCATCCTTACGAAATGTGCATATTAAAGCCAGTAGTTGGAAACAAGGATAAAAATGTATGTGATGACTTTGTTGTTTATTTTGAAAAAGAATATCTGAAGTTAAATGACAAACTTGCAAGAAAATCCACTCTATTTCATTTCATAAAATGGGCCATGCACCATTATTTTTTTTTTTTTTTGCTTCTTCCTTTTGTTCCCTCGAACAGTCTGTTTCGGCCTTTTGTTGGGTTATGGATCCGGGTCTGCCCATAATGGGTGGCCCGGTCCATTATTTACTATAAATAAATTAAAATAAAACAAAAGGGGAAAGGAAGTGGGACGGTAGGGAATAACGGCCTCAAGTAGTTATTCTCATATACGGTTTACAAAAAGAAAATAATTTTCAACTAAAAATATATATAAAATAAAAAAAATTAACTCTCATATCTTTTCTCTCTCTCAATCACTTAACTTTCTGCAAAATATAAAGAAGAATTTAAGCCATAGAATTGACCGATTTTCGTTCATGATTTTGCTCGTGAACCGGTAATCACAAATCAGATTCAGATTTTCTGTGCTACAAGAGATAAGTAGCCATATTCTTTCACCTTTATATTAGACTATCATATCCTTATCCTCACGACTACCACATAAAATTTTACATGTGCATCAATGTATATTATCTATGCACTAATTGTCAATGCTAAGAATTGATTGAGATAAATTGTGCAAGCATACGAGGGCACAACAAAAATGATCCAGCAGTCTTTGAAAAAAAAAAAAAGGAATATATTTGCAAGAAATCCAAGCAACCTTTTTCTCAAAATCAAAATAAAGAGAATAATTCTACAAAATCCCCCAGATAAAGAGATAGTGTTAACGTTTAGTTAACGATAATTGCAGGACAAAAACAATTAATTTATTTTGAAAAGGATTACTTTCATAATTTTTTTGGCAAAATGGTCAATTTTGAATTTTATTAGCAATTACGCGAGGCTCTTTTGACGATTTTAAGAAATTTATATAAACACATCTACCTGTAATTTGTGTGCGTCCATTATAAGCATATGTGCACCCACATGTTAAACATGAGCATCGTTTAGGGATCAAGGCATAACAATTTTGTAAAGCCTGATTTTGTTTTCATTTTAGAATTAGGCTCAAAAAGCAATTTCACTAATAAACTAAAAACAAACATCAAGATTTTCTGATGATATTTTTTAATACACAGCACAAATTGATTTATAAAATCCATCTGATTTCGCAAAAATGAAAATAAATTGGATTCTTTTGTACAATTATTCACTGTTTGTCCAGCTTATTTTATTTTTTAACTTGACATAGTTCAAAAAACAATTCTATGTAATTTGTACGTGGTGGGCTATAATCAATGAGCATCTATTCTGATTAGCATAATTAATGGATATTAGATTGGTGGGTCAGGTCAAAGTAATCTTAGGCTCAACGTGCATTATGGGTCGCTTGGCCAATCATCTATGATCAATTCTCAATGTTAAGCATAACCAATATTTTATGAGCAGCTTGCTCAAAGAGTTTGGGTTGGCTAGATGTCTCTTATATCCCTAAATAACCCTAGATAATTCAACTCATTTTATCGCTCAAAGGATTATTTATGTCCTAATTTTGTATTTTTATGTGCAAAAAGCACAATTTTAATGCGTTCTTCAAAGTTAGATGTTTGGAATTAAAAATTATTTAAGATCTGTTTGGATGGTTGAACCCAAAATTTCATTGGATTCGTGGTCCAACCATAAAAAATAATGGATTATAAGCTTTCTACACCTAATGTTTACAAGTATCTGGTATTATTTTTTGAGTAGGCTTGCATGAATCCTGTAAGGAGAAAAAAATAACTTTTTTGAATAAATCAATTTTTCTCTCTATGGGATTCGGGCCAATCCATTTAAAAAATGGTCATGAATATTTATAAATATAGGACCCAGACCGCTTGTAATCCTATACTATTCGTAGTTGGGCCATAAATGTAATAGAATTTTAGGTCCAACCATCCAAACTGACCCTTAATCTTTTGTTGCATTGCAAATATGACTACATACTATGGGGGATTGTGAGTCGGAGCCTGAAATTGTGGACTAGTAAATTATTACGCCTCATTGGGCTCAACTCGCACTTGGATCGTTATACACCTATAATTTAAGGTTTCTCGATGCCAAGGGAGGCAAGAACCATCTGATTTTTATTTAATTAAAGGGTGGGGAAAAAACTTCTACAAGGAGACGGCTCGAATCAAAGGCCCAAGGTGTTTCTATAAAGAATCGTACAAGCATTTATTTAGCCCCATATTAGCTATACACTTGGTCGATCTTGAATATTATATAGGAAGAAACCAAATAACATCTTTTGGCTAGCTTTATTGGATAAAGTCCTGAGTTATTACAAATAATATTAGTACAGATCAGGCTCATAGCTTTATTAGATGAGGTTCCAAGGTCTTGAGTTGACTAAGGGATACTACAGCACGAGTCTATTTGGACTATCCACAAGGTAATTGTGATGTTTGTGTTTCGATCTGTATTAACTATGATTAGATTTGAATGAATTTGGATTTTAGCCTGGCAACAATGCTAAAACTTAAACGGGAGGAGTATGTGAGAAATTATGCATATGCTTTGCCATATATTGGTTGTACACTCGGTCGATCTTTAATAGTTATATAGGATCAAAAATTTAAATAATATCTTTCACTTAACTTTTTTAAGTAAGATTCAAGATTATTGAATTTCTAAGTCGGCCACCAATTTTGTTCTTTGAAGGCGATGCCATTAGTTTCACACCAGTTAGCAAAACTGATCCAACTTACCTGTCTTGAAAGTAGGAAGTCATAAACCTCAGCATCAGCCATGATGGGTCCACCAAAATCTCGCGCATTCAGCTGCTTTTGATCACAAACCAACAATTATGGCGCATTAGACTGTTGGCAATTAATACTATCTTTTCTGCTATGTGCATAGTATTTCAGATAACTCTATTATGCACAAGTTTACCGATATTAAGACAAGATCCTCTAAGGGAACAAATTCACATCTGAATTAAATAGGATCCTTCCCAAGTTGATCAGATCATCTGGCAGGGTTCAAATAATTATATAGAATTTCAACAAAATACTTTGTCACACCTCCGATCTGAGATCGCTAGTTTAAGGATCATGACAATCGCCGCATACTTATAGAGATCTCTCTCTACATATATACAAGGTATTTCAAATAGATATCACTGCAACATAGTGGGATCAATTAAAAACACTAAATTTAAATTTTTTAACCAATCCAAAGATTATCCAAATTTAAATGTCTTATATCAAATAAATTTTACTAAAATTAGAATAACAAAATAGATCTAAGTTCAACGAGGTTGATAGTACCAAATCTTGCATCTAAAACTCTCCCAAATAATGCCCATGTTCGTAATTAATTATATGAATTGATAAAAAAAAAGAGATAATGAGCTTGATAGCCCAGTAAGTAATAAATATCTCAATCAGACATTTTAAATATATTCATAACATATGATGCTCGAAAACAAATGCCATGAGTAACATAACAACAAATTTTATGTTAATCAATGCAAACCAAATCCTTTTAAATATTCATATACATACATAATCATAAATCTGATTCAAAATAAATCATATATAACTCAACAGTCTTAACTATGATTATACTTATATCCTGCGGTACGGTTGGAATAGAAATAGTGAGCTCAATCAGAATGCCAACGCAAAACCCCCATTGACAAGGTTCAGAGAACCAATAGACAACTTTCATTGATAGAGTTTAGAGAATCAATGCACAACTCCCATTAACAGTATCCAGAATATAGTTAGACTGAGAGCTCAAATTTGATGCATATCAAAGTACTTTTGCAAAACAACAGATATATCAAAATTTCATTCAATATATGCATATCCCAAAATAAATCAATAAATCATAATATTCTATAAATTCTAAATTTTCAAATCACTTTTCGTTCAACATAGAGTTTCATAAATCATGCATAATTTTAAAGATTAATTACCTACTTTCAAAATAAATTATGAAATATCTCAAAAAGATGGTTCATTATTTATCTTTTATAGAATACTGACCGAACAGATCGATTAATATATCCTGAGAGGATCCCTCAGAATCTATTATTTAAATTATATTTTTATATTAATTTTAATTCATAACTAATCAAAATAAAATTTTAAATCAAAATCTTACTGAAGATTCGAATCAAAAAAGGGATGTGCCCATGAATTAGATCTCTAGGATAAGATCAAACTATGATAAAACTAATCATAGAAGATAGACCTTTAATTTCACCAATTCCAAAAAATAGAGAGACAATAGACATGATAGAGAGAGAGAAAAATATTAAAGAAAGAGAAATAATTTAGAGAGAGAAAGTGGAGAGAAAATAGAAAAAAAAGTAGATAGAGAAAAAGACTACGAAGGAAGAGAGAGAAAGGGAGAGAAGAAAGGTTTTTTTTTCCTTTTTTTTTTTCTTTCTTTCTTTTTCTTTTTCCTTTCTCTTTCTTCCTTCTTATTCCTCTCTTCCTTAACAAAATAGGGAAACCCTTTTCCTTTATTCTCGAAGCAAGGGAGGTTCTCCCCCCAGTCGGTAATGTCCATGGCCAGAAGAGCAAACCACGACGATAGCCAAAGACCTTAGTCCAATGACCGACGGTGGAAAACGACACTAGAAGTCAAGAACTAAGCATAAAAGAAATAAGAGAAATCAATAATCAAAATTTTCAAGAAATTTCTAGCAGTAATTTGGCTAAATTTAAGCTTTAGGAACTAAAAGATTAAGAAGAAGATGATTTGAAGGATTTACCTAGTTTTGACAAAATTGATCCATATTTTGGCAACCGAAGTAAGATTAATCCATCAGTAATCAAGAAGAAAAGAGAGAAAAGGGGCAGCCAAACCACGGTGATCTTCAATGAGGAAACATTAGGGGGATTGAGGCCTTTAAATAGACCTTTGTGGAAAGAATTTGACATCGATTTCAATTAGATTTTCAAATGAAATTAGGACTCTCGGTCGAAAGAAGTAAAGAAGGAAGAGAACTCCTTTGAGAGATCCTCTCACCATATTTCAGCGATGCACGTGCTTGTCTTTTTTCTTTTTTTTGGGTTGGGTTGGTTTGTTGCACATGCTAGCTTTTTTTTTTGTTGGGTTGGTTTTAAAAATTTGGATATTACATTCTTCCCCCTTAAAATAAAAATTCATCCTCGAAATTCTTACTTGTGTTTTTGAAAAGCTATAGATATTTTTGCTTTATTACATCCTCCAATTCCCAGATAGCTTCTCTTTCTGTGGGACGACTCTATTGCACCTTGACATATGAAATAATATGGTGCTTCAAAACTTGTTCTTTTCAATCCACTATCCGCACTGGATATTTTTCGCACGATAAATCCTTCTGAATTTGCAAAGGCTCCAGATTTATAATATGATTTGGTTCTGACATATACTTCGTCAACATAAAAATATGGAAACATTATTCACTCCAACAAGTGAAAGTAGTAAGGCAATTCGATAGGCTACCTCACTAATTCTTTCCAAAATCTTAAATGGTCTAATATATCTAGAATTCAATTGGCCCCAAATATCAAACCTTGAAACTCTTTTCAAAGGAGATACTTTAAGAAATACATGTTCCCCGACTTGGAACCCTAACTCTCATGTTTAAACATCTGCATAACTCTTTTGCCTACTCTAGGCTATTCGAAGTCATTCCTTAATTAATTGTATCTTTTCGACTACTTGCTATGCAAGTTTAGATCCCAATAATCTTTGCTCACCAACATTATCCTAGTGAATTGGCGACTGGCATATTCTACCATATAATACTTCGTAAGGTGCCATCCGAATGCTAGCCTGATAACTATTATTAAAAGTGAAGGCAATCAAAAGTAGGTACTCATCCCATGAACCTTTCATATCTAAAATACAAGCTTTTCGCATATCTTCTAAATTTTGGATAGTTCTTTCTGAGTGGCCATCAGTCTATGGATGAAATGGTATACTGAAATTCAATTTAGTCCCTAACGCTTTATACAAACTCTTCCAAAACTATGATACAAATCTGGTGTCCTAATCTGACACAATAGTTATAAGGATTCCATATAGCCTCACAATTTTCTTTATATATAATCTTGCTAGCTTATCCAAACTAAAACCAACTCTAATCGATAAAAAGTGTGTAAACTTTGTTAATCTATCCATAACTACCAAACTACATCATTACCACTAGAAGTCCTAGGTAACCCAATTACAAAATCCATAGTAATATGTTCCCACTTCCAATTACTAGAATATTAAAAGGTTGACGCAATCCTGTCAGCTTCTGATGTTCAGCTTTGACCTGTTGGCACACCAAACATTGAGCCACGAACTGAGCAATTTTTATTATATTATTCCATCAATACATCTCTTTCAAATCTCTATATATCTTAGTGCCATCAGAATGAACTGTATATCACGTCTAATGAGCTCTCTAAGAATTTTCTGTTTAAGCTCTAAATCCATAAGTATGTAAGTTCTATAGAATCTCAAAGAACCATCATCATGTATTTAGAATTCAGATTGATCATCCGATTCCACTAATTCCTTTATGTTCAATAATTGTGGATCATTACTCTGAGCAACTTTTACCCTTTCTACAAGTGTTAGCTAAATTCTTATATTTGCTAGTTGCACCTCTAAATCATGCATTCGAATCTCTAATTCAAGTTTTCTGATATCTTCCAAAATTTGCCATTGATGTGTGATTAAGAAAGTCGAGTTTCCCACAGACTTTCTGCTCATGGTGTCGGAAACTACGTTAGCCTTCACATGGTGATATTAATTATCAAATCATAATCTTTCAATAATTCTAATCATCTTCTCTATTTTATATTTAACTCTTTTCAAGTAAATAGATATTTCAAACTCTTGTGATCCATAAATACTTTGCACTAAACACCATAAAGATAATGTCTCCAAATTTTAAGAGAAAAGACCACTACTGCTCACTCCAAATTATGTATAGAATAATTTTACTCATAAACAACCACTTTATCATATTGCATCAGTACATATCCAAAACCCTTTCTAGAAGCATCACTATAGATTATGAATCCTTCACTGCCTGAGGATATGGTAAGAATAGGTGCAGAAACTAATCTTTTTTTAACTCTTGAAAACTTTACTCACAATCATCAGTCCATTCAAACTTAACTCCCTTTTGAGTTAGATGAGTCAAGGGATATTATACTAAAAAAATCCTTTCATAAGTCTCTTGTAGTAGCCTGCCATTCCTAAAAACTACACATTTTTGATATATTTATTGGCCTATTCTACTGTACCATAGCTTCTATCTTCTTTGGATCCACGGAGATTCCATCTTCAAATATAATGTGTCCCAAAAATGATACTTTATCCAACCAAAATTTATACTTCTTCAATTTAGCATAAAGTTTTGATTTCTTAAGGTTTACAATATGCATCTCAAATGTTCCCCATATTTCAATGTATTTTTAGAGTAGACCAATATATCATCAATAAATACTACCATAAATCGATCCAGAAAGGCCTTGAACACTCTGTTCATGAAATCCGTAAAAGCTGCTAGAACATTAGTCAAGTCAAATGGCAGTACTAAGAATTCATAATGTCCATAATGGGTTTGAAAGGTAATCTTAGGTATATCCTCTGCTTTAATTTTCAACTGATAATACTTTGATTGAAGATCAATCTTAGAGAACACCTGAGCACCTTATAGTTGATCGAACAAATCTTCTATTAAAAAAAAAAGTATTATTCTTATAGTAACTTTATTCAACTCTCTATGATCAATGCAAAGTCTCATGCTTTCATCTTCTTTTTTCACGAATAACATTGGAGCTCTCTAAGATGATACACTAGATCGAATAAAACCTTTATCCAACAATTCTTGCAACTATGCTTTTAATTCTTTCAACTTAATAGGGGCCATCCAATAGGGAGCTTTAGAAACCGGATCCAATCTTGGTACTAGATTAATGGCAAACTTGATTTTCCTATCTGATGGCAACCCAAGAAGATTCTCAAGAAATACATCTGAAAATTCATTCACTAAAAGAATATCTTCCAATCTCAGTTCCTCCTATCAAGTGTCCTTCACTGTAGTTAAGTACCCCTACATCTGTTTGTCATATCCGTTTGGCTTGCAAGGTCGAGATTATACATAAAGGAATAACTCTTGTGCTTCCCATAAAACTAAATTCTGAACCATCGAAAATCTTAAAGTTCATACACTTCTTATGGTAGTTAACTGAGGTATGATAAGTGGCAAGCCAATCCATCCCCAGTATCACATCGAAATCCTGCATATCTAATACTATTAAATCAGCAAGCAACTCTTTATTCCCTATTTTGACTTTACAGGATTTGCATATAGTGTGAGCACTTATCATACCACGTACTAGTGTCTCAACACATAGTTCAGTTCTTATAAGTTCACATAACATACCATGTTTCTAACAAAAGCAATGGATATAAATGAATGTATGGTGCCAAAAATATTGGATACTGAAATAGTACCTATCACCACTGTATTAGAAGTCTATGCATCTTGTTAGGTAAGTGCATAAACTCTTCCTTGGGTTCTAGGTTTTAACCTCCATCATTGTTTGGTCCATTATAAGTTCTTCAGAAAATTAATTTCCAAACCTTCGTAGATTGTTAGCAATCTTATAATCCATCTAACTATAGTTAAAACAGTCACTTGTAATCCAACAGCAATCCTTGTCACCATGATTTCTATCACATTTGGAGCATTGCTCACCATCAATCCACCGAGTCTTATTATCTATTATTCCTTTAGGTGAACCTCTAGTGTTCTTACTATTCTTTCTTGAGATCTGGCTCTCTTTCTTTGATTTCTATCTCTTTCTACACATTCTTTATTGACCTCTTTTTAATTATCAGTACTTTATCTACCATATTCATATAAGTAATCAACTCATATGGTACCATATATTTTAAATTTTAGTCTTCAGCCCTATCTCAAATTTATGAACTCATTCTCGTTCACCATCCACAAATTTTGAAGCGAATTTAGCCATCTCTATGAATTTTGCTTCATATTCAATCACATGTATACTCTTTTATTTCAAATAATAAACTCTTGCTCTTTCTGGACTCTATCGCTCTGAGGAGAATACTGATCGTAGAATGCGATCGAAATCTCTTCCAAGTAAGTCATTTCCTATCTTATTTATATTTGCATCCTAGTCACTGCCATCCGTTGAATGCTTCATCTTATAGTAATAAGCTGCATATCAAATCCTTTCATCATCGCGGCACTACTAGATAGCAACGCTTTCTCCATCTCCATTATCTAATTATTGACTTTCAAAGATTCAGTAGTTCCTTTGAAAGCTGGTGAAGCTAGCTTTTAAATTCTGTGATGTTGTTTCACTGCGCCTGTTGCTCTCCATGTCCATGCTGTTATGACAGACGCTGAGGTTGTTGTGCATCTTATTGTGCCTACTACTAGTGAAGCAACTACTACTGCATTTGTTGCTACATCTACATTATCCCAACTAGGATTTTTATTAGTTGAGCCATGTCTGATTCTTGAGACACTGTCAGAGTAGTTCCAGCAAGATCAATAACTCCCTCCTATTGAGAGGTGCCACTAATCTATTGGGCTGTCACTCTCCGGGTGCGATGCCTCTCCAGTAGCTCCTTGAGCGGTCCTTATCATTCGACTAAGAGGCATGATAACCTATATGGCAACACATCCTTAATAAGTTCATTTATTTATTATGATAGATTTTTGTCATATTCATCATAATCTAATGTTCCAATGTCTCTAATGTCTACCCACCTACACTCATCAATGTCAAACTTTATAACTTATGATTTATCCACTTATGCTCTGATACCATATAAATTATCATACCCCTTATCCGAGATCACGACTCTAGAGGTCATGGCAATCACTGCATACTTATGCAGAATTCTCTTCTCAAGCATATAAGGTATTTCAAAGAGATATCAATGCAACATAGTAAAACTCCTTCGGGAGTTCCTTCCACCGTATTTCCAACACATTCTAGCCTTTTTTTCTTTTATTTTTCTTTTTTTGTATTGGGTTGGTTTAAAAATTGGGTATGACATATTTGCAATGTGTACTTAAATTTGCTGAAACTATGAAAAAGTTTATAGATTATTATAGCAAAATACTTCCAAAAGAAAGTGTACAATACTTATCATAATTCTGTAGCTAATGCATTTTTGCTTTTCTGGTATTTATAAATATGTTCTTCTAATTTACCCACTTTTAATTTACTGAGATGCCATCTGAGGAAGCTAATAACAGTAATTTTGTTGAATCTGATAGGAGCTCCTAACAATGCTTTATCAATAAAACTCTTGTCTCCATATATGTATGGTAATATAAAGCCCTAATGTTGCAGGATGAGGATGACACTGATGATGGTGCCAAGAAAGAGGAAGATGATGCAAGTGTGCATGTAAATGTTCAAGATGCACCCAAGATTCTAAGGACAGGATCCTAGTTGCGGTTGGTAGATGGGACAATAATTGATGAAATCTTATCTCTTTATTCTCCCCTCTTCGATTCTTATGATGCTTGTTTGCCTTTTTTCTTTTTTATTTTTTGCTTTCATATTCTCCTATAATTTCAGATCAAGAGAGGAAATATGCTATGCAGTCCAGAATAATGAAACTACTTTAGAACATTATTTATTGAAGTGGCAAATAATATTTTGACTTTGGTGAAGCAATGATGTTCTTTAGTGGAAAGGGAGGCAAAAAGGAACAAAAATTATATGGGGTGGACACTAGAGAAAATTATGGGGCAAACTTCCTATTTTGCCATATTTCTTCTAATATTAATCTTTAAAAAATTTAAAAATCAAAAATTCCTATTAACAAAATCGTTAGTCTTGTAATTAAAATAAAAAGTATGGTATTCTCTTTCTTTCTCGTTTTCATAATATATTTTTATTAATACATACTATATGACCATGTGATACACACCAAGTAAATTGATCATCAAGTAAATCAATACACATCTCCAAATAAATCGATATATAATTTTTGAAATACGGAGTTCATCAATATATAATACACGACCAAATAATACGCACTTAGCAAATTAGTCATTTAGCAATCTAATACACATCTCTAAATAAATATTATATTCATCAATACACACCTAGCAGTAATCTAATACATATTTATAGATAAATCAATACATAGTTTCAGAACATGAAGTTCATCAATACATAGGACATGGCCAAGTGGACACACTTAGCAAATTTGTTATTTAACAAACCAACATACACCTCCAAGCAAACTGATATACAATTTTCAGAATATTATATTCACCATTGTACACTATATGATATAGTGATTTATAATACGTACTGCAAGCTTCTTTAATGCACATCTAGAAACTATGTATTTATTTATCTAAAGATGTGTATTGGATCAATGTTGGGTGTGTATTAAATAAGCTTACAATATGTATCAGAAAGACAATGAGTATATATCATCAGACCATATAGTGTGTACTAGTGAACATAATGCTCCAGAAACTATGTATCAATTTGTTTGGAGATATGTATTGGGTTACTAAAAAACTAACTTGCTGAGTGTGTATCATTTGATCATATATTATGTATTGATCAACTTCATATTTTGAAAAGTGTGTATCGATCTATTTAGAGGTGTATATTGACTTACTTGATAACTAATTTGTTTAGTCTGTATTATATGGCTATTTAGTATGTGCTGAAAATAAGAAAGAAAAAAAATGTCATTTTTTTTTATCACGAAAATGACAACTTCGTTAGTAAAAAAAGTTTTGACCGTTAGATTTATTCCTTAAGATTGGTGTTAAAAGAAACTTGTCGAACTATAAAGCCCACTCTATAACTTTTTTCTACTGCCCGTCCCATATGATTTTTGTTCAATAAAAGGCACATGATTTTGTGAAGCAATGATGAAATAAATTAGTTAATATCTGGGTTTTTGCAATACAGTGCTCTTATAGCAAGCATTCAAAAGATAAGTTTTGCAATAAATTCAGTCCTGAAAAACTCTTTCATCCAATTGTTGCCACCAAATGGTTCAAAGCTCTACAGGAGAGATTATTAGTTGGATCAGATTCACCGTGGACCATTAATAATTTAATTCCTCTGTCCTTCTTCATTTCATATGAAATAATAACACAATGTATTTGATCTTTTTTCTCCCCTTCTAACTAATAAATTATTAGTAGTTCATGGTGAACCTAATCCAACTAGTAATTTCTCACTTTATAGGCTTTTGGCAGGGACATTTGGAATGTTGCAGCCTAAACACTTGGGTCTTAGGGCTCTGGTATTTTATGGCATTGATGTTTGCAATGCTGCGACCGAAAGTCTGAGGGCTCTTCAACATCCACCTTCAGCATTTGGCAACGATATATTAAATTTTGCTGCGAAAACTTCTGCTTAGATTGGTTGCCACCCATAGATTTAGCAGCTTATTTTCTCAATTTTGATGGCAACAAATATCTCCATCAAAAGTCTGATTTCTTGCCGCTTAGGTCTCTACTTTTATAAAATATATATTATATAAATCATCTAAGATGATTTACCTAAATAAAATGATTTCTAACTCAAAAAAAAAAGGATTTTGGTTCTACAAGCCAATGTTTCTTTTACTTTGATATTCAAATGATGAAGTATAATTGCAAAAGTTCTTTCCGATTATCTTAAATTATACCACATAGTGTTGTTTGGCTCAAGACGAACTAACCATCATCTGCCTTGAGGTTAATAGTTCAAAGTACCACATAGTGTTGTTTGGCTTAAGACGAACTAACCATCATCTGCCTTGAGGTTAATAGTTCAAAGTCGACTTAAGCAGCTTGGATATGATTTAGGTTGTATTTCCTTGAATTACCAATGCCTCGCACCACCAAGGGTCAATATATTATGCATCGATGGATATATTACATATCGACCAATATTTCAAACCTATAGGTTCGAGTGTGATTCATCGACTCCACAAGAACCATGTATCTAAAGAGTAGTGGAACAGGAAGTTCTAGCACCACATGAATAATTGGCATTGCCAATGCTTTTTAGCCGATGTTTATAAGTATTGTTAACTGACCGATCCTTTTAAAATCACCATAAAGTTTTAGCGTGCTACATGCGCTACCGATGCTTTCTCCTAGCATTGACAGATAACAATCAACTATTACTCTTTTCTTGTAGTGATACCTCAGAGTTAATAAATCACAAAGCCTAGGCTCTAGCTTCAAGTTAGGCTAGGGAGACTCCACTCAAAAAGGAAATATGTTGGATTCACAACTGACAAGTATTAGTAGAATTTACTAAATTCTTAAACCTTCCTCAACTGATGGGAATGGGAAATTTTTTGTGCTTTCTCTTTAAAAAAAATTATGATATCTGATCAAATTATAATTTTCTATACACAGAAAGTCAAAATTTGATCCCAAAATATCATAATATAAGAAGAACATTTTTGTTCAATCATGCATTTAATATCTATAATTTTTTTTATTAAAATTTTGAATGATCAAAATATTTTATTTTTAAAAAAATTATGACATCCTATGACATATTATAACATCCTGTAGTCAAATTATGACTTTCTACCTATAAAAAATCATAATTTAACCCCACAATGTCCTAATATGAAAAGGACATTTTTATCCAAATATTTTTCAATGCGCATTTAATATCTGTAATTTTATTTTTTATTCAAAAATTTTGAATGATAAAATATTTCTGCTCTTTAAAAAAAATTATAACATCCCATGATATATTATGACATCCTACGTCAAATTATGACTTCCTGTACGGAAGATATCATAATATAGACATAAGATATCATAAATTTTTTAAAAATAAAATATTTTATTATTCAAATTTAAATAAAAATAAACGACAGACATTAAATATATATTAAAAATAACAGCTACTTGAATCAATCAGACAAGACGGTATGTTCCACGTCGGATTTTCTACACCGCCCATGATGCACAAAGAATCTCTCTTAATAGGAAAATCTTGACCGATGAGGAAGGGGATGATAATGATAATGATCTATAATCCAAATCCAATGGAAATTTAAGTTCACATTAACCTAAGTCTAGATCAAATTAGTCAAAATTAGATAAGTTAGCTTGCTTATAAACATCAGTAACGCTCCTTTACAATCATGATTATAAGCTTGACCTCATTATTAAGAAAAAAAACAAACAAACAAACAAGGAAACAATCCTAGAGACCCCCACCACTATGAAGACCAAGAAGGATCAAAAATCCACATCCTTACCCTCGCATGCAGAAAGACCGTCACCATGTTACAAACCTACCCATATCACAATGGACCAACCTAACCTTCACAATGGACCAGCGACAGGTCTTGACCTCATGCATCATCACAAGCAGATTAGTTTTAAACATTTATAAAACATATCAAACAAAAGAAGGGGCAAACGTTTTCCAAAATTATATCATCAAGTCCCATCCATACCTCAAGAAACATCACCACATCCACCCAATCGCCCCAAAACAACCGTCCAAAACCAAAGAGAGGAGTGGGAAGAGGAAACCTGACTAAAGATGGATGCATTCACTACTTCCTAAAAGATTTATAAATCACACAGGCTTTTCACACGTTCCATGCATACTCCTTTAAATATGCCTATATTCCACCCGAAAAGGAACACCTATAAGGACATCAAGAAAAAAAAAGGGGAACAGATCGGTAAAAGAAATTTCAAAAAAAAGTGTGCATCAGAAGAAAATACAGGAAGCCTTCACAATCCTGGCAGGTCCTCCCGGTTAAAAAATGTCTCATTGTTCTTGCTTGTCTGTGCCATGAAATTTCCTTCCAGCTTCCACAGCTTCCCTGATGAGGAGGAAAAATACATTTAAGGAACAAAACCATGATGAGAAATATATTTATAACTGCCAAGCTGCATACAGAACACCATACATGAAACCTTTACACCATGATTTCAAAGTCACTTAAGGGGTCAGAGTAAACATAGCACTATGGTAATCGTCCATCCAACTGACCAAATCTGAATGTGAACTTTATAACTAAGTTGAAAGTGAAAAATAAACAAAGAGTATGATCATACATGCAGAATTTGGATTAAATATAAACAGAAATGGAACCATATATAGAACTTGAAATTTATGTTGGGTAAGGGCCAAGGGGACTGGTATGAGTACTGTGAGGTTGCTAATTTGAAGAACTGAATTGGTTTCATTGAAACAAGATATCTTTCCAGCCTGAAGTATTTCAGCAACATATAAAACTTATGCATCAGAAAAATTTAGGAGAAAATACACAATTGAAAAAATGGATTTGAAACAATTGGTATGGTCAGCTAATAGCACTATCGCCAAAAAACACTTGCATATTTGCATCCAGAAGTATGGAAACAACGTCCATGAAAGTTGTAAAAATGATAGATAACCGGTCAGGACAGTTTATGCAGTCCACGATTACGAATGATTGGCAAGAGATTCAGAAACACCAACCCAAACCATTGGGATGAAGCTTGCTCGTTATGGTTGCACAATATGAACTAATGGCATAATCCTGTCTTCCTTAAGAATGTTGATTTTCTTTGGTGCTAATAAAGATGATATAGGAAGATATCACGTGGCAGAACAAGTTTCTCCAGAAACTGCACCCATAGTAGCTTTACATCCTAATATTTACTTAACAACATTTTAATAAGAACAATTATTTAACATTTCATCAGAAATAAATTTTACCGCATTATACAAGATTCAGTGAAAATTTTAATATCAAAAATAGCAACTTGAAGGTCAAGAACTATATCAGTTTCATAGACCTGTCAATCATACAGCGCTGTTGATGGGTCCGGTCAGCTCGAGCAGCCTAAAGACCTGACCCAGTAAAACCATGCTTGGGTTGAATTCTTTATTAAGCCCAAAAGCCTGACTCAGCCCTGATTTTAGGAAGTCTGATCAATACCAGGATGGGATTATGCTAGAAAGAATAGTGGCCCTGTTTGAACCCTTCTAGGACCAAAAATCCTGACTGGGGTTAAGCTCAGGCCTGGTACCCTGCACCCGGTTGGGCCAGCCTGGGTAGGGCCTGACATATCCTCCAGGCTCTTTTCAGTCCTATGCCTGACCTAGCCCATCGACACTCTAGAATCATTCTTTTTAAATGATACTGTGGTTCTAGTGTAATGTTACTATAACTCCTTACATGTGTGTTACTGAATAGAATACTGGTAACCGGACATAAAATAACCAAAAAATGTTACAGACTTTTAAACTACAGGCAAGAAGCACTTTTCTGATTTTTCCTTTCCGATCAGCAACAAAGGAGGGCAAGCAAAAGAAACTACATCAATCAGTACCTGAAAGCATTTACAAGCTCCTTGTTTCAGGATCAAGCTTCACACCTTCATAGAAGGCATTTGCTGCCTCATCAAACCGCTGCAATAAAAAGGATGGCATAAAAATTCTGCCACAATAATTTAAACTGGCATAATAAGAGGAATGGCAGAGACAACCAACTTGTAATAAACGCAGTGCTGCACCCTCTCTATAGCAAGCCTTGGGCCAGTCTGGTCTCCGAGCTCTGCAAGCCTTGGCATCAGCCAAGGCACACTCACCTTGTCCAAGACGTATCCAGCAAAGGCTTCTATTTGAGAGCAAAGTAGCTTCATTGGGATCCAGATCAATAGCCTGTAATGCAAAGGATTAATCTTTCCTAGCATAACTCATTTCATCCACGAAAACCACAAAAAAATAAAAATAAAAATAAAATAAAAAAGCCCTGCAATTCTGGCGCAGAGCAAGGATTCTCATGCAGGGGCCACCATTGTACACAAGGAGTTACTTTTAACATTGATCTAGCTTCTTCTGCTATCTTCTTTCTAGTTGTTCATCCTTCATTTTATTGTCTAGGTTAAAACTTATCTTCTTTTGTCTTTTGTTAATCTTGCAATAGTATTTACTAAAGTGGGATGATAACATGTAATAAAAACCCACCTACAAAGATATAAGAAAAGAATTGAGATTTGTGCAGTTTTTGCTATCATTGTATTCATAATAACAACTAATCTTTATTAATTGTATAAATCATGTTTCAAAGGGTGTCCACAGAATAGATATGAAGCCCATAGAGACAGACATGGATCCTGTGACGGCATTGGGGAAGATATATCATGAACCTGCTTGTAATTGCATCCCCATAGTACCGACAGAACTTCGACCTGAGAGACATGCTCTGAGAAAGAGGTACTATTGGGGTGTTTTGGGGGTAAGGGTGGTGCGCAGGGAGGGAGAAAAACGTTATAGGAATTGGCAGGGACATTTGGTGCCAGAGTTTTGGAAGTAAAGAGGCAAGGAGCCATGAAAGTGATTCAATCAAGATATGTGTACAAAAGAGGGAGAGAAAACTGCGCACTGACGAGATATGATGTAACATAATGATCTCAAATCTTGCAAAGAGCACATTGACTTTTTTCTCTTTTCTTTACACGTGGCATTGAAACCTAAGGTGAACCAAGAGAAACATGGGACTTCTGGGCAAATTCTTGCCCACCAAAATGCATAGGAGGATCCCTTAGGCACAGAATAAAAGGTGCTTGGGAGGCACAAACAGCGGTGAACTGAAGCAGGGTGGGGTGATGCAGGACATACCTAATGAGAACCCTCACCCAGAATGGTGCTAAGGCAAGAAGAAAGAACAAGCCAAACATATGAAATAAAACAAAATGCAACACTAACAACATGAAAGAAAATAAGACTACATAGGGGAATAAATAGCCAGAAAACAGTGAATATGCAATCAATCTATATAACTTAATATGCATGTTATGGATGATTCAAGTTCAGACTCAAATTATTAAGACAATCAGAAAACTAGAATACCACCAAATTCCAGCAACGAACAAAAATTCAATGAGTTCATGCTTGGTGTTCTTCAACCTGAGATTGTTCTTCAAGATGAATGAAGATCGTCCTGACCAGTCTTGAAAAGCCCGACACAGAAATTCAGCAAACAGCAACAGGTTTTTGGTCCACTTAGGCAGTGATCCAGAAAATAACTAAAAGGAGCTGTTCTAAGATGATTAGGTTGAGGGATAACAGCAAGTTGAAACAGGCCTGGAAAACAGGATAATCTTGATTCTTGGGACTGCACAGGCTGATTAAGGTTTCAGGTTTAGATAGATTGAAGAAGGCCTTAATGGGATCAAGGTAACAGCTAAACTCCAAAGAAACAGCAAGTATCTGCAGAGTGGATGCTTCTGGCTGTTTCTGGACCAAAGCAGGTCTGTTTCCAGGTCTGCAGGCAGGCTGGCAGCAACATGGTGAAGACTGATTTCTGCTAACAACAAAGCTGGTGGCTGTTTGCAACAAGAGATGTCAACAACCACAGGGTTATGGTTTTCGACATCCAGGTGAATGAGAAGGAAGGAGAGTCAGCAATAAAGGCTCAAAGAACATGGGAAGAAAGAAGAAGAGAGGTCAGAGAAGATACAACTTTCCTGGACTCGCTCCAGAGGCCTCAAGCCAACTTCCTCCCACACGAAGGAAGGGAAGACAGTGACAAAGAAAGCAGCATTCTTTATTCATCATAGTATCCCTCTAAACAAACCCTAAGGCGAACCATTTTAAATAGGAATAAGTGGCCAATTTAACAAAAGACCCCTACTAATCCTTATGTTTACTTAGCATCCCTAAAAAATTAATATGGTCCCTAGTCCCCATAAATTATAACATAAGAAGGACACACACCAGTGAGTGTATTCATATTTCTCGTGCCAAGGGGCACATGGTCCCTTGTTCCCCCTACCTCCTGCTGCTACAATAGCATTGATCAACTCATTTTACCTTCTTTGTTTAAGTGGGTGTGTGTGTGCGCACGTGCATGTTTATATATTTCTGGAGCCAGGGGAGAACATGGTCCCTCTAGCCATTCCATCTCTACCACTGCTACAATCGCAAGGATCACAGCATTTCACCTTTTCTAGTTTTATATAGTGCTGACTACAATGCTATGTTATCATAAAGGAATGAGAGTTTCATCTCAAATAGATAGATCAAATAGACAGGAATTAAGAGACTAAAAAAATCAGAGGATTATCATGGACTGAGTGGCAACCAATTGGCATATGAGTCTTCAAAGTATGAGAAATTTGGATGAGCATGCATTGTGGCTTGCATGGCTTAGCACGTAATTTTATCAAGGAGTATCTGTCATTTTAGGAAGTATGATGGCTTGACATCTAGAAAATTAACAATAAGAGCTAATAAAGGATTAAAAAGTCATGAATATTAATTATCTGACAATTAAGATGCACAATTCTGATACCATGGTTACATCTAGGTCTCAGGATGAGAATATCTATTTTCCTACTTAAGTCCATCCCTCGAGTGCTTTAGAAGCTATGGTTTTTGGGAAGCGTTCTTGGGTCTAGGATATGGTTTGAACATAAATTATTAGCCACATTGCCATAATGTTGTTTTTACGCTCCTCAACCAAATATTATAGTGGAATAATCTCTAGGACTGCACGTGCCAATCACACTCTAGTTGTAATCTTTTATCCTCATATTTTTGTCTTTCCTTATATTTCCTCTACTTGGCTTTTATGCTCATGGATTTTCATGACTTACAATTCATTTAGGTATCATATGTCATTGTTTGGCGCAGGGATTAAATATATCCAAATATAACTACAAACCAACTCAACTTGTACCAAACTCAAGCACAGGCTGAAGATGCGGCTCAAGCAGAAACCAGGAGCTCAGAGCAAAAGGAGGGTGATTTAGGCTTCAAAAGACTCAACTGGCTCTTGAATCTTCGAAAGTGTACTTTGGATTCTAAGGGATCTGCAGCAATTTTATCAGTTCAGAGGTCTTCATGAAGGCTACTGACAGTTGTGTGCTGTGCAAGTTTCTGTAATTGGCTGGTGTTTCAGTTATCGAGAGCACAAGTTAAAATCAACAACTTTTGCTTTAAGTAATTCAAATAAACCAAAAACCATTTGAACATGTAAGCGCACAACTAGATTATATTACTAAAGGAGCCACCTGTGTATAAGCATCTACTGCCATTTGATAGTCTTTCTTTTAAAGGCATCTTCGCCTCTTGCTTTAGCTTCCAGAGATTTCTTTTTCGCTTCAGGTGTCACCTGCACAAGCTAAGAATAATTTTAGCATGTCAAACACAATCATGGGGAAACCCTGGTGCAAAATTTATCAGTTCATTCTACAAAAGAGTCTGATCAGCCATTCTGATTAATTTATTAGCCTGGAAAAAACAAAAGCTTAAGCAACCACAGAATGATAATGTGAGCATGCCTACTTTACAAAAATAACTGTCTTGCATGTCAATAAAAATCATAAGGAATATACAACACCAATCAATTAAATACTAAATTTTTGATGTTTGAACTGTAAGGTAATAGATAAATCCATCAACAAAGACACCAGCAGGAATGGCTATGTTTATATTCTTTACAAATATCATTTATACTATAATAGAATTTAAGATAAGAATCCAACTAAATGGTGATAGAGAACTACATATGTTCATGATATGCTAATAACTAAAGGAAGAGCTAAAATAATATAAAGTAGAAGCATCACCTCAACAGTCTCCAGTTTTTGTACATTGGCATCTTTTGGCAATTTAGCTTCCTCCATATTTTCCTATAGTATTAACTTCGTTAGCAGAAACTGAAGCACAAATCCACACATTGCAAGAGAGGAGGGAGAGGAGGGAGAGGGGGGCTGAGAGAGAGTTCGGTGAGCTTGTCAAAAAGTTTGAAAAGCCAACAAACTTTTCACTTTACATTATACAACATCTAAGACAAAAGAATAATGTTGGAAATAAGGAATATTATGTTGCTTGTGTGTATGCATGAAAGCGAGAGAGAAATGAAGAGAAGACACACGCATGCACGTGCACGCACACGCACATGCACATAGAGAGAGAGAGAGATTTAATGAAAATATTATTTCAAATGTGCAGAAGCTTTCAAATTCACATTATGCGAAAACTGACTCATGGATGTACCTGTTCCTTCTTTGCCTCAGATTGCATATATTCAATAATTCCATCAACGCTCCAGTTTGAAATATTGGGAACAGGAGATGTCAATGGAAAAAGAATCTCTACAGCTCCACGGTTACCTCTCAAAGCAGCAACTTGTATAGGCTTTAGACCATCCTGCATTGAAAACAGAAAGAATGAAATAAGAAAGCAGAAAATAGGACAAAATGTTCTTTATGAATATCCTCACAATCTTAGCAAAAATGTGCTCAGGAAAAAGGCATCATAAGTGCCTGCTATAAATCATGTTGTTCGCAAAGAGAGTCCTGCAATTAACTGATGTCAACTTTTTCTTTAACTAGGGTTGATTGCAACATGAGAAAATCCACCCTTTGTTAATCCTTGGTAGCAGTCACCAGTGGCCATGAGAACATGTATTGAATCATCAATGGCTTCTTGATAAATGGTGACAAAATTGAGGAGATGAAGTTGGAGAAAGGGGAAAATTAGTCATTTAGAAGTTTGAGTCACTCACTTTTAATGACTATTAGGAAGGAGTGTTTGCAATTTATTTCTTATTTTTGACAGTATATAACTGGCAGAACCTCTTTCTACCAAATCGACTGAAATTTGTTGAGGGTGCGTACATAATTATCAAACAGTGCAGAGTTTATATGCAATAATATTGAAGATAGAGAATAACGTGCAAGAATCCAAAGGATACTTAGGTTATGGTTAGAAAATTTCATTCAGAATGCTGACAACATAGATGCAACTTCACACGAAATGATTAAAATCAAACAAGCTGCATCCAAACTAACTTGTGTCAATCTTAATGCAACCCTTTCCATTTATTTCATCGCACTCCAGTCCAAGCCAGACCACATGTTCCCATTTATTTGTTAGCCAAACACAGACTCAATATCCTCTCCTAAACAGATATCCAGGATGTTAATGGCATGTGTCAATATCATCTCACTTATTCAAATTTACCATCATTTGTTTCACTCTAACAGTTCCTATAATATACTTGTTTTAATCATATGTTTCAGCACATCACTTCAATATTCTTTTCTGCAAATGTTCTCTTTTGTGCCAGTGCCAAAAAAACCCAATAAATAGAGCACTGCAGACTTCTTTTGATTTGTGAAAATTAATTTCATTTTCCTGATCTCTTCTAAAGATAAGATATCAATGATCTAACGGAATGCAATTGTAAGGTTTCTATGATCAGCCAGTGTAGCTTACATATGTGAAACTATGTTGAAATTCAGTTTTCAAGTTTTAATCGCTATTGCCACGAAGTGTATGACCCACCAACCTTTGCACCAGTCGCTTCAAAAACTGATTACATCTTCACAAGCCTTTAGTGATTTCTTTCCTCTTATCTTATTTATCATCTACCCGTGTCCAGGACCATCATTTTCTGCAATTTGTTAAACTTAATATTGGTTTGTTTGTTATGATGGCTTATGATTGCATTTAGAATATATGTTAAATCTGAGATGTCCAACAATTCCACCCCTTTAAGAACATCACATTTCTCAACTATTGATGTCATCTCCCTGACCAACGACAATGACACAAATGGCTAACATAGTTATAAATGATAAAGATTGATATTACCCAAAGCATCTTTTGATGAAAGCTAAGGATGTAAATTGAAACATGCATGAAGAACAACGTTTCATTCGTCTCTACTTTCCTCTTATCCAGGAGTATTTGAATCTGTTTATATGACATCGTTATCTCTAACCCTTAAATTATGAAACCATTCCCATAAAATTTATCTGAACCTTATCAGCTCCCTTGTTAATTAAAAAAACAAAACAAAAACAAAATAATACTAGAGAGATGAACACCCCGCCCCCCCCCCGTTTTATTAAGTGATGCCATCCTACTTCACACAAACAAGGGGGCAAGGGGTAGAGGCACTGTAAGAACTAAGAACACTGTAAATAATTACAAGAATAGCTGCACAGTATATACTAGATGATCTTCATCTATGTTACAATGGCGGCTAGCATTTTATTAGTACCAGGGTTCACCATATCATACCGAACTGGACGATACGGGCGTACTATACCATACTAATTTACTATCGATATGTGGTATGGGGGCATGCCGACATTCGATATGCTGAACCAACCCCACACTGACATACTGACAAGGTATCAATAGGGGGCCCAATCCCAAGACGGCAAACCTTGATTAGTACAACTATTTTGCATTTTGTTTCAAGTATGGAGGCTTTGTATGATTATACAATATTGCATCATGCACAATATTAAATGTTTCTTATATACATGCAAGGTTTTACGTCCCAGTGGGATATCCCGTCCCGTTCTTGTGAAAAACGGGACCGAGATGGGCTTGGGACTCCGAAATCCACCCATGCAGGGAGAGAAAAGAAAGGAAGGAAAGATGAAGAAAAGAAAAAAAATGAAAGGAAAGCAGAAGAAAATGAAAACAAGAAGGGAAGGGAGAAGAAAAGAAAGAAAAGAGAAGGAAAAAAAGAAAATAGAGGAAAAGAAAGAAATGAAGGAAGAAAGAGCAATAAATAAATTAAAAATAAAGAAGGGGAGAAAGATGGAGGATATCCATTAGGATGCATGATCGGAACTACTGTCGAGATGGAACGAGACAGCAAGACGTCCCATTCCATTGAGAAACCGGGATACCTTTGACCCATGGAATTTAAGACCTCGCATGCATGCATATATCTATGAGAGAAACAATTGACTTATTATCCTAATAGTAGCATACAAATCCAAATCCTACCAATGCAAAAAATGTATGAAGAGCCATATAAACTAAGAGCTCACACAATTACTTGCACATTACAACATCTAAATTGCACAAAGCTAGAAAGGAAATGGTTTGGAGGTCTCGCTTATGCATTGAGTAGAAACAAACAATCTGATTCAAAATTCATAGTACGTATCAAGAATCCACAGAGATAATCATGATCATTGCATGTTTTGGAAGTTTTATATTAGGGATGCAGTAGGGTGTAGAATGAGAGAATGATAGGAGATAATGAGGTTGCGAGAATCATAAGCCCTATCACCTTACTACCCAAAAAATGGTGCCACCACACTTGGCAGTATGACTATACATACATTGACAGACCAAAACTAAATAAAGATTGATGCCAACTGGTCTGAGCATAAAAAATAGCAGAAAAGGAATGGTTATACCACCTGAAATTGTTCATGAAGAATTTATTCATTTAGCTAAAATGTCCTATTCCTGATAATAATTAGCTGAATGGTTACATGTGCTTTTTAGTTAAGATAGGACTGAAAATATTCCTGAAATAACATATAGTATGAACAATATGTTCCACCACAACATGCATGGCTTTAGCCACTATGAGGCTGGTAAAAGCAGAGCAATTTGATGGCAGAGTTAAAAATTGAAGGGAGAAAAGGAGGGGGAAATCTTTCCCTAAACCCTAGCAAGATGGTAAAGAACCAACAGGAGGGCATAGATCTTTTACCAGAAGGAATAGGGGAAAGAGGGTCAACCAACAGAGAAGGACACACAGGTTCTGCCAGATCCACAGCCTTCAATTGAGAAAGAGGCAGTGTTCCCCCAAGGCATGCACTAGTGATGCCTTCATGAACACAGTAAAGATCAGGTATGAGGCCAAAGCAAAATCTAGCTGTTCAGTCAGAAATAGTGTTGTAGAGCAAAGAAAAAGTTGTGCATAAACTGCAGCAAGAAGAGACAGTAAAATAGAAAAGAGGCACAGCATCAACATTACTGGATGGAAAAGGAAGGAAGAGGCCTTCAATTCTAGATGAAGGGAGCAGGAGTTGCATCCAAGGGATGCTCAGCAACATCAAGTATGAGATCAAGGCAGAGCTCTCCGAGACCAAAACCTGTGATATTATTTTGTCACCTTCTAGGGCAAAGGTGTTGGGCAAGGATGCAGCATAGTCATCCATGCAGTTTGAGTTGTTGGTTGAGGGGATAAGGCCAGAAGGGATGAAGTAGGGAATAGAAGGAAACAGAGTGGGGAGGATAATTTAGGACCAAGTTAACCTTGGTGCAAATAACTGGGGCTAGTTGGAATAAGAGAAAAGCCAAATCCAGCCCCTCATCCATGAACTCACCCAACCCCCCAAATCATTAATTTAGGAATAACAGCATCTGATAGAATGATCATTCTTAGGTTAATCCAGCTATCAAAAGGTTTGGCTGACATAAAACCAGTTCCTGAACTAGTGGTGTCTAACTGGATCATGAAGTGTCACATGCCAACTTGACCAACCATTTCACAACCCTCATGAGATGGATCAAGTGATAGTCAAATAAAGGAAATAAAAGAGAAACAAGAGAGGTGTACTGTAAAGAGAGAAGAAAATGTATATGAATCATTTTGTCAAATGAAAGAGCCTTTATCCCTCATTCCTATAATACTAGCGGTTTTAGAAATTAGTCTGTGTTTGAAATTTCTCAGGTAAACAAAAACACTTCTTTCATAAAGGTAGACAGACTTGCAACACTGCAAAGAAAATATTCTCCTCATGAAGATCTTTAGCAATGCAAAACCTCATACGATGTGGTGCGATATTTGTTGCTATGTTCCTCAATGCTTGAGAGAAAGAATATATAATGGGACAAACAATGCACATAATCTGGAAAGTTTCACTGTTAGATACACATCATGGTTAACCAAAATGACCAGAAGTTTTGATGTGAATGAAAAACTAGCTTTAAGTTGACACTGCTTTTATTTCTTGATGGTAACTATAATTTCATGTAAAACAACTTGTCAACAACAATAGCATGCCATTGAACAGCTAAACAATCATGGGTAATACTGAGGAAATAAGAACAAATAAAACATGTTTCATATCTATTGAGTATATCAATTGCTGATCAAGTGCATTTCATGGATCTAAAATGGAATGATAATATTCAATACGTCAATTTAAGCACATAAATAAAGACATGACGTAACCTACATCATCACAAATATTTGGATCTCCTCCAGCTTTTAATAGGCAATCAATAACTTCTCTGCTCCCATTATCAGCAGCAACATGCAATGGAGTTGCTCCACCTGCACTAATATTAGGACTAGCACCTGCCTTCACAGAAGAAAACATGAAGTCAGAAGGACAACATGTAGTCAGTAATCGAATAATTTACTTCAATCTTTTAATGATTAAACATGTAAATATAACAGAGAAAAGCTAACGACAATATCCACAAGCTTAGAACCAAAGAATACACTGATACAATCAAGTTGCTAATATAACTCTTCCAAAGGACACAGAAGTGAAAATGAAAATATAAAGAATAGTTATTCTGTACAAATAACCAACTGGCTAAATACTAACTAATCAAGCATAAACATATAGCATCAGCTGCTTAAAGGATGATTCTTATTAGTTTGTTCATTGCCTGACATAGAGTAAATTCTACATTCAATTCTAGGTACCAAGCAAACATGTGCACCTCACCACCTACTCAGCTCCATTTGCTGCACCCTCCACAAGGGCTTCCAGAGCCACAACTGCTACACCATGTACTTCATGTTAAACAGCCTAAACATGTAACTGTCGCTGGTCAGTGAGGATGAACCTGCTGGTCTCGTTCACGATTGCAGGGACAGAATGACACAGGACAACTTTACTGTATCCATTATCCCAATAACAGCAGTAGAGAGAGGCCTTTCAGCCCCTGACTGATGCAGCTTACTGTCATGTCCAAGTCCTGCAAACTATGTTCTTTTATTGTAAATCTCAAAGCTGGTTCATTTTCTTGTATCTGAATCCACTGCTTTAGATCATTATTGGAGAATTGTGACACCAATCAGCAGATTTAGACCACAAAGATTGTTGTAAATACCAGTCAGCAGTCTTACAACACAAAGTAGAAAAGGCACATTCACAGAAAAGGTGGATTGTGGCAATATCATTTACCGTAACAGACAGATTTCAGATGGAACCAGAAAGTGGAACCATTCCACCAATTGTACATAATATTTTGCAGCTATTGTTGGCTATTGAAGACGAACAGCAGAGAACTATGGACTAATTTGAAGAATCCAAACATTAGACGCGTAGTTTAACCAAGAATCAAAACATACTAATGTATGATTTTAATTTCCTTGAAAAAGAGGATCGAGATCTTCTACTGAAAAATATCAAAAAACCATTAAAATATCTGTAAATGAGAAAAAACCCATAATATATGCCATAGCATATAGAATAGCTCTTGCTATGCTTCTTAAAGTGTGAACTAATATATCAAGGTACAGGTGCATAGAGATGGCCAGGTGGTGTGGTACGCACTATATCTCCTGCTGCATTGAGAGGGTATACTCCAGATACTTCTAAAGCTATAATGCAACTTGAGTTGCAGGCTGTCCATCTGCTGGGACTCTATTTACACCACATCTTTGCTCAAATCGACATGTAGGAGACATGCCTCCTTAACCACACGATGGAGTGAGAACTGGTATAATAGATTTCAGGAGAATATCCCATGAGCTAAGACCAAATGGACGCCATGTAGAAGCTGACCGAGGAATTACACTAAAGGATGCATGCAAAGGATGATTGAGAGGATGCCTGCATAGGATGATTGAGAGGATGCCAATATCAAGTAGGCTGAATAAAGATGCAACTTAGGTTTCGGCTAACTAAATATGACTGTCGGTTTGATAGGTAGTGTTGGT
>KE504806.1:497101-528579 GCA_000441515.1 Elaeis oleifera | reverse complement strand
GCAGCAACAGGTAGTATAAGGTTAGGTTGCTCTAATGGACATGCATGGTGCAAGGACAAGTAACGTCAATTACCAGAACCATGAGTAGAGGCCAGACCAAGGTAGCAACAATCAAAATGGGCAGTCATTATGTTTAGTATAAATAAGTGAAATTTGTACTTTGTAATGACCCTTCAGCAAACTAATCCATGTATTATTTTAGCTGACCAATAGCTTTTTACTGAAGGAGTACTGTTAACTTAGATTTCTACTATCGTAGCCCAGGCTACACCCCTATTCCTATACAAATCTACCTCCTTCAAACGGTGGTATGACGGTGTCGAAAGTCCTCAAAGGTCAAAGCACCTAAACCCACACGACTCTCATATCCCTCCGATCACCATCTTTCCAATTGCTCTAATATCGGTAGCATGCCTGTGCACCTATCTACCCTGCCACCTAACATGACTTGCCCAAACAAGTCCTCTGGCATGTCCATCCCCTAAGATGGGGCAAGAGCAACTTCACTTCCCAACAGACTCCAATGCCCTTGTTCGGATGGTGCTGGTTGGTGGGGGGGGGGGGTGTAAAGGCGAAGGGAGGGTCAAAGTGGGAAAATGGGGCCACAGTGGAAGAAAGGGGCCATGGCAAAAGATGGGGAGGTGAAGGGGTAGTGGCAGGCGGCATGGTGAGGGGGAGGGCACCAAGGGAGGTGAAGGGGTGGTGATGGGCAACTATGACAAGGGTAGGGAGCAAGGCAAGAGGCAGGAGAGGTGAAGGGCATGGTGATGGGCATCGATTGCAATGGCAAGGCAACCAAGGGAGGTGAAGGGGGCAACAATGAGTAGCAATGGGAAGATGAAATCAATGACCAGTTGGAATCGAGGGCAGATGGAGTCAAGGGTAGGATAAGAGGCCACCAGAGAATCGGAGAGAGAGGGGCTTTAAATGATGCAAATTATGCAACAAAGACCTCGTGGCTGTTTTCAGGAAGAGTCGAGAGTCCTAAGCCTGTTTTGGCCATAGGTCGAGCCGTAGCATTCCGCCCAAGCTACAATCTAGCTGCATCTCGACCTGCAGTTTGCGTTCAAGACGCAGGTGACCAAACAGGTGGATTGGACCATGCCTGCAGGTTGAACTACAAGGGTCCAAATAACCCCTAAACCAAATGATGTTGGAGCCTACATCACATAGAGTGAAACTTCTGATCTATCCAACTCTAACTTTGAAATTTTCGAACAAGAGTCAATGATCTCTAACTTGTCTGATGGTTTTAGAAACTGCAAAAATTCTTCATCTGTTTATGTTTTACAGGTTATTTGTTATTCTTTTTCCATTAATTACTTGAGCACTAAATATCAATCAGAGACTCACAATGGAGTAGCCCAACCTTATGCAATGTAACAATTATATGTTCAACACTTCAATTTTCAAAACTACAATTCTGATATCCCTCAAGTAAGATGCCAATATGATTTTGATGATTTTCATAATTAAATGATGATTGGTTTAACTTTGATTATATTTCCATTCTACATATGCATTTGCATTTTTACTAGTTTTACTAAATTTGACCTAATTTGGTAATAAGTTTGTCTCACTTAGTCACATACACATAAATTGAGTTACTATTTGTGTAACATAAGATTCATAACAAGAAGCATTACTGAATGGATATGATTCCATCTTCTTATGGCTTAGAACTACTCTATCAAGTTGTAAATTAGACAATCTGATAATGTTCTACCAATTGGCAAATAATAAATGAAAAAAATAATGGAACCCTGTCTAGTCCTATATTCTCCTATAGCCAATAAGTAGTAAAGATATGCCAGATCCACTTGAGCATGCATAAGATATCCATGTAGACAAGTTATTTAAGAAACACACATGATTGCTCGTGTAAGGGCAGCACTAAGTGTTATTGGGTCACAACACTTTCAGGTGGAATATACACCATCTGTGTTTGCACACTTGTTTAGCAGTTTTCATCAGCACCATCATGCACATTTAATATTAATTTGAATAATTTTGACACTAATAAGAGAAAACTCAACATCCTAAGGGAAAGAAATCAAATACACAATTCATGTTGTTTCACAAAAAGGCATGCATATAAAACAATCAACGCATAAATACAATATCACCCACACATCCAGTAAAAGGTGGACCAAAGCCATACTAATTAAGAGTTAATAATCTAGTAATGCAAAAGCATCAGATTGTGGGAGACAATTTATTAACCTAAGAGAAATTGCTATAAATTGATCAATGTCAACAACTAATATATAGAACTTATAAAAGAGTACAAGGATTCAAGTTTGCTAGTGGCTGTGCTGACCAATGGTCAACATGACATGTGCTACGCCATTCAAAAACAATTCAAAGAGGAAAAGATTATTTGGCCTTCTACAAAGTAGTACCAACCAATCCATACTAACCAATGCCTAACCAGCATATATTGATATGGGTAGACATGGGTGGATATCCTAAGATATCCAACAAGGCATCAAGGTACACATGTATGTCAAGTGCCAACATGGTCAGTAGAGACTGGCAATTGAATCCTTGATAAAGATGTTATGGTAAAAGAGCTAAACCAACTTCAATTTAGCCACTAGAAGCACCATAATAGTTGAAACATATTCAAGCATAGAAAGTTATATATGGAGCTCAAATCATGTGCATATATATGCAAGGTTTTAAATGCCATGGGATGAAGATGTCCCGATTTCTCCAGAGAATGAGATGCCCCACTATCCCATCTCATCCCGATAGTAGTTCCGATCATGCATCCTAATAGATATCCTCCATCTTTCTCCCACTCTTCTTTCCTTTCTTTTTTTCTTCTTTCTTTTTTTCTTCATTCTTTTTTTTCTTTCCTCTACCTTCCTTGTTTCCTTTCTTTTTCTTCTCCTTCCTTTCTTTTTCATTTTTCTTCTTCTTTCCTTTCATTTCTTTTCTTTTCTTCTTGTTTCCTTCCTTTTCTTCTTTTCTCTTTCTTTTCTCTCCCCATCTAGATGGGTTTTGAAGTCCCAAACCAATCCTGATCCCATTTCTCATAGGAACAGAACACAATGGCCGCGATGCCCCAAGTCCCACCGAAATGTAAAACCTTGCATATATGGTCCACACATGGAATGCAAAACCATACCAAGCTGCCAATTCAAGTGGTGCCAAACTGTATCAGACCCAAATGGAATGGTTTGGCCCAAGGAATGCAAAACCATCTTGAACCGCCCAGTTCGGGGCGCTCCAAGCCTTGCCAGCAGTGGATCAGAATGATTCAGGCATTCAAACGAAAATCGAGGAACAAGGGGAAAGTGAAGGACAATTGAAAAAGGGTCCGATGGCCCTACTTAAGTAAAGTCGGCAACATGTTGATTGTTGATTGTTGCCAACTTCAAGTAAAACTCATAAAATAAAAAAGCGGGGGCTATCAGGCCTTGTTTCCATCACTCGAAGGGTGGCTTTCCATACCCTCCGACGGCCATCTCTCTCTCCCTCTCTTTTCCTCTCTCCTATTCTCCCTCTTCCCCACCCTCTCGACTATGTCAGTACAAGCCTGGCGCAAAATGACATGGGGACATACAGAATCATGCCACCGGTTGACCGATCCAGCCCCCAATACTAGCATAGCAAAACTTGATTTAGCCTCTCGATTCAATAAATGCACCAAATCTGTGCAAACCTTCTAATACCAAGCTAAATCACTCGAAATCAGGTAAACCCCTTGAAACCACCTGATTCTAGTTAGAAGGCTGAACTGGCCCAATAACCTTAAAAGCACCCCCTTGCATGAGTTCTTCATTGCTTGTGACCCTTTGCCACTAGTTTTAGGAAAAAAAAGGCTTTTCTCCACTACTGTTGGCAACGCAACACATCTTCCCTCTCCCTCCACCTAGTTCTACTGCACCTTGGCTCAATATGATATGGCACTAGACTACTAGTAGTGCACCATCCTGGTAGCTGGCTGGTACCACCCTCAGTACCGACAAGGCAAACCTTGGGTCCAGTAATATGGAGACTAGTGCACCATGTACATGGAGAGAAAAACGGATGGCTTTGATCTTTCAAGTAAATTCTTTAGTTGTTATTTATGTGACTTGATAAAGTTATCCTTAATTTAGACTTGTCCACTTTTCTATTTCTCAAGGCCAAAGAGTATAAAAGATTTAACCAAGGTGTTGTTTATTAAAATAAGATTGAAACAAACACAAAGGAGATGAGAATGGACAAGAAAAGTTTGGAAGAACTGGTGGCCACGCATAGGTTCAACCAAAGATATGAACAAAACAAAACATTTCCAATTGCCACCTTCATCAGATGTAGATCTCCAATAGCAAAAAACAACATAAACCTCTAATGAGTGCATGCCATCGATTACTCACAGCAATTTCTCATACCTGAATTAGTAATTCCAGACATGGAAGTGATCCAGCTGCAACAGCTGACAATAATGGAGTAATATTATCATCTGTTTCAGCATTCGGCTGCAAAAGTTAAGATAGAAAGTGTAAGTTAAAGATGAATTTGCTAAGACAAAAGTAGACTGAAAACATGTGAGGAAGAAGAAACAACACACATAAGAATAACTGAAAAAAGTACCAAGTACTCAAAGTGTTTTAGACATATTTATTAGGAGGTTGTCATAAGGATTTTCCCTTATGAAGATGTGCTGATATGTTGCTAGAAATATGTATTGGTTTGACTACAGCAGAACAGCTTTTTAGGATGCAAACCTACAATATCTCCCAGAGAAAGCAGCTTGACATATGCTTTACTTGATACAACTCCATTTTATGAAAGTGGCCAACAAGTACATGCAAGCTGATGTGAAATTTTATGAAAGGTGCTCCCAAAGGAACATATTGTACTGTGACAAAAGCATTTTAATGTTTGAAACAATGTAATGCAGATAAGACAGATCATCTTTTGTACATTGGGATCAGGGTGTTACTGCATGAAACAGTTTATGGTTGCTTATTTTACTGCAGATTCTAAGTATGGAGCTACTGCTTACAAGTACATGTGAGATGCTGTGATCTGAATTGATGTTGCTGAAGTCATTCCATCTCCATGCAGCAATATAGCTACCATGCACACTGCTAGATCCCTAGCCACATAAATGGCCCAAAAGTATTAAGGTCTTTATTGGAAAAGGAAACGTGGTTAATCACAAGGTATCCATAACACTTGTTAAGTCCAGGTCTAATTGGCAGATGTACTCACTATGCAATCAATAAACATGCTCCAACTAAAGGTTGAGATAGAAGATTATGAAGAATCTAGGATCCACAAGACTTTAGATTGATTCCAAAAGATATTGATGATTTTAGGAAAGACCTCATGAGACTTGTTCAAAATTTGTTGGTTGATTGAGTCTTGTAGATTAATTGTTGTAATTGAGGCCTATAAAAATTTTGGGTCTAGTTTGGGATCGTTAAGTGATACCAGCACCACCTTACTATTGGACAACTCCATGGACAAGGTTGCCATCCCGCCATTGTGGGGCAAATGCTTGATGATCCCTGAAAACCCAAGACCCACCCTGTGGCCAGGTCGCTCTAGTTCCTTTGTTGAGTTCTTTTCCATTTCTCATATCATTTTGATGGGTTAGAATCTCAAGGTCAAATTTCTCCAGCTAAACTAGTTATGGAAAAGTCTTACTAAAGATAAATCCTAGAAGAATGCTTATTGTATAGGCACTCCACCCCCTATGACCCTATGGAGAGCTAAGAAGTAGTTGCCATTTCCCTATAATTCGTTGTCATGTTAATGAAGTCTTACTATGGTGTCCCTTAGTAGTGTGTTTTTTTCTTTATTGACAATGCTCTCCAAGGGTTGGCAGCTCGCCATAAGGCAAGTCTTGGGCCTCAAGAGTCATCGGAGAGGCTATCACGATGTCGGGACCACTGCCTCCATGCAGGTGTTAGACAATGATGTGGTGCCACCATCACTCAATGAAATCAACCCTGCCTCCACATCACCATAGATATTGAGTCCATGTACCCTTGCACCCTTTGTACTCTATTTTTTGTCCCAAGAAGAAACTTGAGTGATTTAATGATTTCATTCTTTTATCAGTAAGGCCATTAGTCTGCACTTAAGAAGATACATAAACAAGACCCTAGTTTGAGTGGTCAGGGTGTTAGTCTTCAAGACTGCCCTTTGCAACCTCTCTCCACTAACTAGAGGAGAAGATTTCATGTCATGTTTTAAAAGCATTATAAAACAGCTACAGTAATATTGTTGGTTTAATAATAATATTTATATGGCATTCATTTTTTTTAAGTTCATTTTCTTTTCATTGTTCCGTCTTACTATTTGTTCAGATATTTATTGGTGGAATAACTTGCTTCTCTGATAGCTGAAAAATACATGCAATGGCTAGGAACATTCAAAAGTTTTTATTTAATCAAGGCTTTAAATAACAACCCTCTGGCTAAGCAAGCCAAGGACCTCACCTAAGATCTTCCCAACACATACCAGGTGTGGGACTAAGCAGGGTCAAGTACCTCAATTTATAACCTTCGGATTAGCACCTTTTGGATGAGGTCCTAGGTCGTCACAAATGATATCAAAACAACCAACCCATGATTCATGTAGCTAATGAGACATTGTAGCACTAACCTATTTGGGGCTGACCATGAGCCGATCATGGTATTTGGTGTTCGGACTCTTCCCCTGCCAAGAAACCAAGGCTTAACCCATGCAAGAACATGTTTAGTTCCACAATGAATGTGTGTTGGGGAGGTCTTGGATACCTAAGAAGGGCCGAGGAATCCAACAAATAATCTTCTAGCTCATGCCTTTTTGGTGAGGTCATGTGTCATTACATGTTGGACTAAAAGTTATAATGCTAAACACAGACACAAATTCTTACACCTATACATACAAGCATGTGACTCAATACACACACACACATATATATAAAAGGCATATATATAAACACATCGTAAGAAACATAAAAACAATGAGGTGGAATAACATATAATGGTCTATATCCAGCTTACATTTGCATGGTGTCCTAACAGAACTTTGACAGCATCTTGTTGTCCATGACCAGCAGCCCATATTAGGGGAGTGCCAACATCACTTTGTGATTCCACATCAACCCCTTTGGAGAGTAGAAGTCTCAACAGCTCAATGTTTCCTGCATACATATAGTAAAATACAATGAGGAAGTCATGTAATAGATTATAAAAGAATGTAATAACTGAAATGATGAGGTTTAAAATAGGAGAAAGAATCTCAAATAAATGATGAACTAAGACCCTTCAGAATATATAAATATAAATATCAATATAAACATATTATATATACACACACACATACATATATACATATATACATATTCTGAAGCAGCAAAATATTCCCACCTATGAAGGCTTATTTAATCAAAAATCCTCCCAAAATTTATGGGTACTTGAGTCCCTTTCCACTACTCTCATTCAGTTATAATTATTCCCCCTTCACCAACTATCTAACTTGAATCAACTCTTCTTGCCAATGTCCTTCATAGCCTAAATTATGCAAGGACCACCTTGAAATAGTTTTAGGGGCAAACCCTGACTAAAAGTAATGCATCATAGACCAAGCTAGGCCTCTTTGGACCATTGGCCTGAAACAAGCTTCCTCAAAAGCTTAACTTTTTGACAACTTCACTCTAAATTTGCAACACATAGATATTACTTCTCAAAAGAATTAAAATAATTATAAATATATGCAAGAGAGGAGTATACTTGTCAGTGCCCCTTCTCCTTCCAAACCCATAACTGACATGGTCCCAATCACACTCCTCTGCTCCTCTTTCTCTCATATATACCTACACTCCTGCCTCTAATGGACAAATGTATAAATCCAGATATATACCAAATTTATCAAGATGGAAAACAGCCTAAACCTCTTACCAAATTTCACATGTGTGCTTTAAGAACATTGGGAATGTAAGGATATAAACACATCCCAGCCCTATATTCCATATTTCACATATATGCTTTAAGAATTTTAAGGATCTAATCACACCCCAGCCTGAACAAGGCTTTGTCATGGAAAATTATGCAATGTAGCATTACATTTCCAATCACCAGATTGCAATACCAGCTTGAGAATCCAACCATAAAGATGTGGTCCTCTCATCATGTTCAAGAGAGCTCAATGATTAAATCCTTTCAAAGCCTGACTATTATAAATTCAAGCAGCTCTCCAACAGCCATGACCAAAAGTACAGCCAAGAGAAAAATGCACAATTAGATGCCTCGGGTGTATATATTCAACAATTATCTTGACTAAAGTAGTTTGTTTGAAAATTATGTTTTAATCCAGATAGAGTGACCTAGGGCCAGGATAGTATACAATATGAAGCATTTCATCACAAAAGGATGCAAATCGATAGATTCACAACAACCATTATTGTAGATGTGCCTTTTGATCACCACAATTTAATTATGCTGCACTTTCTCATAATAAAACTGTTAAAGAATGAGATTTATAGGAGATATAGCAATTTTTATTCCATGAATTCTGGCTCCTTTCTTAGCATGATAAGAAGTAAGAAAAATGCCTCACAAATATATGGTCACATCATCACAATACACAAATATACGGAATAAAATGTTGCATTAAATCGAACCACCATGAATCTACTGATCTTAAGTTGGACTTGCATGCGGAATGTTTGTGAGAACATATTTGCCATGAGTCTACTAACCAAAAACATAAGTCTTTGGTTTCAAAAAGATCAACTTGGAAAACCATAATTCCAATAAAATTGGTCATTATTTTCTCACTAAATGCAATATATGTAAAACATGACCTTCCAAGAATTTCTTCAGCAAGGAAAAATAAAAGCAATGGTCTTTGACCTCAAAAAAGACCTACTTGGAAACCAGAATTCCAAACTGTATAAGAGAAAATATCTCTCTTTCTTTCTTTTTCTTTTGTGCATGTGTGTTGCTCTTTTGGTGATTGGGTGCAATATCTATCACATGAGACATGTAATCCCCTTGATTTTTTTCCCTGGGAAGTTTACATACACTAGATTTTTTATATATGCTGGAGCATCCCAAAACAAGGGGGAAAACAAGAACTCATTTTATATTCCAATACTTAGTAATAAGGATTTGTTTCTCCTATAAACTAGCACCATAGCCTCAACTGAAGTGCCCTTCATAAACATGAGATGAGATAATATAATAAGTTCTGCATGTACATGAATAAACACCATGCTGAAATACCCCCAAACAGATTTAATATCTAAACTTTGTTCATGGAAAGGGACCAGACCTATTCCGGCGGCATGGTGCAGAGCAGTGGCACCTAATTCACTGGAAGCAGAAGGATCTGCCCCTTGCTCAAGAAGATACTTTGCAGTGAGAAAGTGCCCTTGTCGAGAAGCATGAATAAGAGGAGTCTCTCCTGTCAAGCAATCATGAATATTCTATTTATAAGGTCCTCATTTTACACATTAACATGAAAGAGTAATAGCAAACCTTACAACATAATTTAAATTACAATAAAGAACAGATAGTCATAGGATGAAATATATCAAGTGACAAACAAGACAAGAGACTATCAAGAAGGAAAACCAAATTGCAATAAAGTGAATGCAAGGTTAAAACACCATTCCATGTGCAAGAGTTTCAAAGCAGGAAGCACAATAAAGTCACAGGTATGGCTCAACTTACTGATTTTCTGAACTTAAAGCAACTCCATCCTAATTGCAAATGATACATGCAGAAATGCATGCTGTTGGTATATGTATTATGTGTAATAATGGGCACCGTATTAGTGAATTTAACAAATAATCAATATCTAAATATAGGAATACAGAGTTAGTATATGGACAGCGACACAGGTTTAGAAGATTGAATTATACAACATTAAGCATTCAGCATGCCAAATCAAGAAAGGAAAAGATAAAGGGAAAAAAACGCTCCAAATCTGCAGCAACTAACAAGGAGGATATTTAGAAACAAAGATCAGATAGTTATCTCCAACATAAATGTAGAAAATTTGGGACCCAAAGCACATACCTCCCCAGTTCCCAATCCTTAGAAAAGAAGTAGCACATAAAATGAGGAACCCTTAGGACTCCTCACCAGGATTTCAGCATATTTAACACTAAAACTCCCTTCCTGAAAAACGTTGAAACAGGCATGGAATTGTGCACAGAGATCATAAGTCATGGTGCTCATTAATTATTCTTGAGATGTTCAAGTCTTAGTAGTTATTCTTTTGAGTACTCTTTAAGGTAAGCATTTGATTTCTGTCCTTTCCATGGTAACACTCCAACCTATCGCATCTTTTCACACTCATTTAATCATCAGAACTGGAAATTCCAAGGTTCTTTAAAGTATGTTCCTGATAGAGAAGAAGCACCAGGCATTCACAAAGCCCAAACCTTTCAATTTGATCTAACTAGAATTCCAACAAATATGAGAGCTTACTAACGTTCAGAAACTGAATTCATACCATCATCATCCCTCATATTGACATCAAGCTTCAACTCCTCGAGCAAGTACTTGCAAACATCTGTCCTCCCCTCCCTCGCCGCAAAGTGAAGCGCCGTCCTCTTGTTCGCATCTTTCACGTCGGCAACCGTCTTCGCCAACCCTTCCCTTCATCTAGCTGCATTGCCAGCTCTACAACAATACCAAAACATCAAGAGATAACCAATTAAATTCAGAAAAATCAGAAACGCTTCTACCAAAAGAAGCCCAACTCACTCTTGAAGAGATCGAGGTTCCCCGTCCGAGCAGCATCGAGAAACTTCTGAACTTTCTGCCTTACTGAGATAAAAGCGAGAAACTTTAGGAAGAAAAACCGGTAAATAGGAGAAAATCCGAAGAGAGATACAAAAATCGGGCAAAAAGAAGATATTTCTTGTGGGAAATCCCTGAGACCTGATAGGGCTGCTGAAGCATCGGCCGCCATTGCTGGTATGGGCTGTGCGTTGCTCTCCGAGGAAGCAGTCGAGGGTTTAAGCGTTTCCTTCGAAGAGCTGAAAGCGAGGGACTTCGGGATGCTTCGCGGAAGAGCGAGGCGAATCGAGGGCAGAACCGTGAAGGGCTTTATATCGAACTGGAGAAGATTACGACTGTTGGATTGGCTGTTAGCGGACCGGAGAATATTACGACCGTTGGATTGGCTGAGTTAGAGTCAACTCTTGTAGTGTTCAGAATGGACTCGTTTAAATTGTGAAAATCGTGAGCTCGGACCGGAGTCACAACCGAGTCTCCCTTGGATAATGCACACGTTTGCGATTTGTTAGGGGAAGAGATGGTTGCGTTTGAAAGATTTAGATCTATTGGAGTTAAGGTAGAATAAAAGGAAGGTAGGGTGAGCAAGGCTAAAGAAAATCTAGACTAATTTTTAAAACTAGAGGAGAGAAAGATCCAAAGAATAGAAGATGCAGAAGAGAAGCAGGCATCTAAAGCTCCAAAGAGTGGAAAGTGATGAAGAAGAGAAGCAGGCATCTAATCCTCTTCTCCAAGCTATTTATAGAGCTATGGGAGGCATAGATCAATAACAAAATGTGAAATTCTTTTTGAATTAGAGAAGGGTGGAGATGATGCCAGGTGGTATAAATCCAATGATAGGCTAAGGGAGAGCCTTTGATCAAGACTTGGTTTAAGGGATATGATATTTCTCCTAGATCTGATGACTATAAATGTTTCTTCCTTTGACTTTAGGAAAAAAAGTTAATTAGAGCTCAAAAATATTAGATTTATTTGACATTCTCATCCTTTTTCTAATTTATGATATTTTTGGATGGATTTTTAATATCTTTATGATGATTTTGTTAGCGGAGGCAGAGTTGTTCAAAAAATGTAAAACTTTACCGAGGATACCTAGGCTATGGAAGAAGTCCATGGGTCAAATATGAGCCCAATCTCAATTTGTTTGACATTGTTTCAAATCCCGTCGAGTCTAGACTCAAAAATGAACTAAATCAGCTCCAATTGACTTGCATACGTAGAATTGATCAAATTAGGTGTGCGAATGTCTTATTGGACCCAAAATGATCTATGAGGGTGAGGAAAGATTGAACTGATAGGAATTAAGAAAGAGATGGATCGACTTAGTGATCGAGCTAAATCACAGGAACTCAAGTTAGCCTGTTCAGGTTTATTGATGGAATTAGTATGGATTTTGCTCAATAGAACCTAAGCGTGAACAATTAGTGACTAAATTAGGTAGCAAGATGAATGAGTTAGATAGGAATGGATCAGGATTGGTTGAATTGAAGAGGTATAAGTTAATTAGAATTTGAAGTCAGGAAAATGGGTTATCTAATGCAATTGATCATTTTAGATCTAATTGAATATGTGATATTGATCCATATTTGTCTAACCAAAACAAGGGAAAGGAGTTAATGAGATAAAGTGATACCAAAAGCAAGAAGGTTATGATCGAGGAGCATGTCCTTAATTAAATTTTTAAGCTTACAGCTCAAGGATTGATGCATGGGTGTCTGCACCTTCAAGTCACCCATGTGGATGAGAGGTGGCATTGGATCAATTCTCATATTAAAGTATTTGTCATCATCTTGGTTGTGCTTGATAAAATTGTGAGTAATACATCCTGCCATTATAATATTGTGTTGCACTTTGAAAGGACATGATCTTAATGAGGAAATTTGAAACAATGCTTAAGGATGCAAAGATATTCTATGCTATGTTCCTTAATTGAGTGTATTCTTCTTCAATGTTGATTATGGTAGGTAGTGACTATATGGTATCAGCTGCTGCACTATGGATCAATGATCTTGTCGTGCTAGCACATTCCAAGATGCCCCTTGCATAATTATTTGATATTATACTTGTTTGCTCCTGCACACCGTGGTTGAGATATGGGTTCTATCAATTGCTCTAATAGCATTCAATATAATAAATATGTTATCAATCATGAAAATTTTGAGTTCATTCAAAAGGAAAAGGAAACAAATGGTAAAATATTATCTTAAAAGCTGGATAGAAGTGAGAATCTTCGCTTATTAGAGAATGCATAGGAACATTGCCTTCTAGCATCACTATGTAGTCATGCTTCCTTCAACATAGAATTAAAATGCTGGCTTATGGTCTCTCCAAGCTCCACTGGATTGTGTTTGTGATTACATGGCCTACACAAATAAAAGAACTGCTTCTCTAAGCTAGTCATCCTAAAGAATTCATACACATGATCTGCATGGCTACCGAAGATATCATTGATTAGTCAATGCCTTAAGAATGGTCTAGTTTGGCAAGGTGTCTTATAAATCTTTTTGTTTTTTGTTTTGGTAAGAAGTCTTATAAATCTTATTGACAATGATAGACAAACCATAAGAGATAGATAAAAATTTGATCATGAAGTCCTCCTCTTCTAGCTTAGCAAGGGGCTTGATCAAGAACTCCTTGTACTCAATTGTAGCACTAAATTTACATAAAAAATGACAATACTAATGTTTTGGCTGTGGCTGATGGCTTTTCCACTTCCACTGTCCATCTAAAGAACTATGGACAAAGTTTTGGAAAAGGACCATGGTCCCTTGCTGGTCAATTGTTATCCTTAGAACCCTTGCATCTAGAGTTTCGACCTGGTAAGGATAGTGTCTCCCAGATAAGAGTTTGGGTGAGATTGCCAAATCTCCCACTTGAGTTATGGGATCCTAAAAAAATTTTAGAATTGTGGCTCCAGCGGGGAAACCACTGCATCTAAATGAATTGACTATTTCATTTACTCATGTGAGTTATGCCAGAGTATGTGTTCTAACGAATCTAAATAGTCCTGTGTGCCCAGGGGTCAAGGTATATCCATGATACATTCTTATGGCAACCATTTATCTATAAAGAGCTCCCAGACATTTGTTATGCATGCGGTAGGATTGGGGTCACCCTAGAGACCTGTTGTTGCTCGGGGTCATATACTTCTGAAGATCTCACGTTTGGTCCTTAGATCCGAGCAATCAAGATTCCGATGACCCAATCTAATCCTATGCTTGCAGCCAAAAGTGTCCCTAGAACTGAGCAGGATGGTGCTGATTGTTCTATTCTCAAGAGGACAGTTAAACATACGGTAGTGGCTGATCAGTACCAGCTGAACTCTGTAATACAAGATGATCCTTCTAAATTCTCTCCACTAATGAGTAATAACTCTAAGGAGAATGAAGCAACCCAAGCTATGGATGTTGCTGATGAAATGGTTTTCAAAGCTCTTAATGCTGATCATTCTGCATCCAAAGGTAACGAAATGGGCTTCACCCAAAAAGCAAAGTTCTCTTGGTGAAGTTTCTCCCCTCATGCCAAAGCAATGATAGAAGTTGTAAGTCCAACCGTCCAAACTAAGAAGTCATTGGGTAATTTAACTACTTCTTCTATATCAAGAACTTCAGTTGTCAAGGTGTGGAAGCAGGTGAGCTCTAAGGGTATTCCTCAAAATTCAAAGGATGATTCACAGAAAATGCTGGTATTGCATAATGCTTCTCCTCTGCTCATGCATGTATTGTCTCACATCTGCAAAATGCACTCACTTATAACATAGATTCTTATGAGTCTAAGGAATTTCAATACCTACCATCACAAGCTGAGTCGTCGAGTAGTTCGTCTATTCAAGTGGTGGACCAAGAGTCCATCAATGAACACCCTCCACCTTTCTAATGCGAATCTTAAACTGGAATTGTAGGGGGGCTAGGAAGCCCTCCTTTTATAATTATGTTAAAAACCTTAGTCGGTTACATAATCCGGATGTCATGTGGTTTTTGGAAACCAGACCAGTAAACTTTGATCAGTCTTTTTTGCCTCGCATACTTGGGCCTAGGTGGGATTTTTATGCGGTTCCTTCTATTGGTCTATCAGGAGGTATCATTATTGCTTGGAAGAAAATCTTAGGTCAAGTTACTTTTTTTCATGCTAATTGTCCAGTTATTTTTGGAGTGTTATCTACAACTAATGAACCCACCTATTTAGTAGGAGTAGTGTATGCTAGTATGAACTATATAGAGCATCAGTATGTGTGGTCTCAAATTAGTTCAGTTCTACCTCTAGGATCGCATCTCCTTTTATTTGGAGATTTTAATTGCATTTTATCTTTTAAAGATAAATATGGGGTAAATCCTTCAACTGACCAAGGAAATTAGGTAATTTTGATCTTTCTTGCAATCATCTGCTCTGTTTGATTTAGATTTTTAGGATCCCTTATTTACTTGGTGTAATAACCAGCAAGGTCTAGCTCGTGTGTGGGAATGTTTTGATAGGATTTTTGCTTCAGCCAGCAGGTTGGATCTATACCCTGAATCTAAAGTAGATCACCTTCCCAAATTTGCATCAGATCATTATCCAATCTTGATCCACATTCAAAATACTGCTGTTAGAGGTCAACCACCTTTTAGGTTTGAAAAAGTTTGGACCACCTATGATACCTGTCCAAAGATTGCTAGACAAGCTTGGCACTGTGATGGCTGTGTTGATCTTAGTCTCAGACTATCTATGTTACTGCAGCAAGTGCGTAATGCTCTATTAAAATAGAAGAAAAAGCTGGACAATCTTTTGTAACTAGCAAGACTCTTTATGATTTCTATCAATCAGCTTCAGATGATGGAGGTTGCTTCTAGGGGACTGCCTTCTCATTTACATGGTCAGCTTCTCTCCCTTCTTAGAGAATATAATTGTAACCTCCATCATCAGGAACTTCTATGGCAACAAAAATCGAGAATCTCTTGGCTGCAAAGTAGTGATGCTAATAATGCCTTCTTTTACAAATCTACGTTGTTGTGCCGTATATTAAATAGGATTTTCAAGATCAACAATGATCAAGGTGTGTGCATAACTAATCCGATGACTATTCAGCATATCTTTACCTCTCACTTCAAAGATCGCTGGTCGATAGATACAGATGTGCCTCCCCTCCAGGTATCTCTTAATTCTACCTCTCTTACTTCTCCTCAGCAATCTTTATTAACTAAGGAAGTTATAGAGGAGGAAGTTTATTTAGCACTTACAGTATGCATCCTGATAAGGCTCCTGGGCTGGATGGCTTTCCCCCTTCTTCTTTTAATTCTATTGGTCTATTATAAAGGCTGAGGTGATCCTTGCTATTCAACATTTCTTCAATTTCTGCACCTGTCCTCATGATTGGATACCCACATATATTATCGTGATTCCTAAAAAGATTAATCCATACATACTAGTAGATTATAGATCGATAAGTTTATGTAATACTATCTATAAAATTATCATCAAGGTTTTGGCTAATCGATTGAAGCAAGTCTTGCCATCTATCATATCCCAAGAACAAAAGGCATTTCTAGCAGGGAGATCTATAACGGATACCATATGTTTAGCTCAAGAATTTATGCATTCAGTCGGTAAGGCACCAAGATCAAAATGTTTGATGTTGTTGAAACTTGATATGGAAAAAGCATATGATAGAGTGAGTTGGTCCTTTCTTCTTTAAATCATGAAACAATTCGGGTTCCGAAGCAAATTTATTAAATGGATAGATCTCTGTATTTCTTCTCCTTAGATTGCCTTGCTGATCAACAGAGCCCCTACCACTTCCTTTTCCATCTAAGGGATTTTGTCAAGGATGCCCTTTGTCATCTTACTTATTTATCCTATGTTCTCATATGCTCTCAGCTTTATTGCACTCAGCTATCCATACTGGTTTACTCAGAATATATAGACCTTGGGATGGCCCCGATTTTTCTCACTTGTTATATGCTGATGATTGCATCCTTTTAGCTTGCGCAACTCTTCGAGATGCAATCTGTCGTCTGACAGTAATTCTCGATACTTATTGTGCTCACTCGAGTCAGCAAGTTAATTACTCCAAATCTCATATTACTTTTAGCCCGACCACACCATCAAGAATTAAATCTTCCATCCGTCAGTTATTCCATATCCATGAAGCTAGGGGGCCATTGCAATATCTAGGGGTGCCTTTATCTCCCAGACCTCTCCAAAAATCAGCTTTTCATTTTCTCATTGATAAAGTATCAAAATGGATTGAAAGCTGGCAATGGAAATATTTATCTATGGTTGGCAGAGCTGTTTACTTCTATCTCTTTTATCCTTAATTCCATTGTTTGTTATTTCGGCGGTCCCTGTTCATCTATCAATCCTTGATGCAATTGAGAAAGAATTTCGTGCCTTTCTTTGGGGGCACTCAGCGGATTGGAGGGATTTTCATCCAATTGCTTGGTAGACAGTTTGTTTGCCTAAATACTCTAGTGGATTGGGTCTCAAATCCTTACAACAAACTCGAACATATTATTTTCTAAACTTGCTGCTTAGCTTGTCTTGCAACCACAATCATTATTCGCTCAACTGGTTCGGGCTAAGTACAATTTTAAATTCTGATGGACATATAATAAGCCATCGGTGCATTGCTCTCAGATTTGGCATAAAATATCTAAAGCTGATAGAACTATTCAGTTTCAGTTTCAATGGATCATTGGATCCGGAGAACATGTTAATGTGTACACTGACCCATGGATTAGCAATCTTCCTATTAATGCATGGCCCACTTTTATCAATGTAACATTGCAAAGTGTGGACTTAAAAGTAGCTAATCTGCTAACAGCACACAGACATCAGAATGCTGTACTTTTGCAGTCTTTTTTTCTTCTGAGATGATGATGCAAATATTATACCTTCCTATTTTTCAGGGGTTATGGTCTAATCAAAAGGTTTGAGACTCAACTCAATCTACTCTCATTACTCTAAGGGTCATTTCTCACCTTTCTCATTTGTCCCATCAGTTGGAACTCCCAATACCAGTGTAATAGATTTGGAGGCTGAATGTCCCACCTAGAGTGAAGATCTTTTGGTGGAGGCTTGGGTAGGATGGGCTTCCCTGAAAGGCTAAGCTTGCATCTAGACATTTTATTTTGGAATCTCTACACACCTGTGATTTATGCACCTCACAAATAGAGGACTGTAATCATATGATAGTTTCTTGTTCTTTTTCTAATGCTTGCTGGCAGCTCTTGGCATGCAATTGCCATCAAATGCAGATCCTCTCTTCTTTGCCAAGACTCGTAGAATATCTCTCTAATCATATGGTAGAGAATATGTTGAAAAGTTTGATGGCATGTGTAGCATGGTCGATTTGGCAGGCAAGATGTGCTGGAATTTTTTTTAGTTATCTTCTAATCCGCAGAGCATTTTATGATGAGCATCTTTCATCTCTTAAGTTGCATATGCATCAGGTAGGAGTCCAGGCACATTATCTCAACTTTCCTCTCTACAAATTTCATCACACATTGTCGTGCCATGGCAGCACCGGGGTAGACCTAACTCTTCTCATTTTACCTCACATCTTCCTATGGCTGCTTGGTTACCCTTCCTGTCGGCACTCTTAAAATTAATTTTGATGCATCGGTGATCAAAGATAAAGCAATGGCAGCTTTTGTTATACAAATTATAAGGGTGAGTTACTTCTTGCAGGAGGCCAATCTTTTCATTCTCCTTCTATGCCTTGGACTGAGTTCTTGGCTACCTGGCTGGGTGTTAAAGCAGCAATCTTACATTTTAATGTCTCACAAATTTGGCTGAAAGGTGATTCTCAAGTTGCTGTCTCTTAGATTTCCTCTTCAAATAATGACAAACATGATGCTAATCCTATTATGCTTGATTTACAATAATGGCAAAGGAGCTGCTCCTCATTTACTGCTTTACATATAGATAGGAAACTAATCAATTGGCTGATTACTTTACCGACTGGCTTTGACTATAGATTTTCAGTTTGATAATCCTGCTAATCTAGATACTACTACCTTGCAAATATTAAATGTTGATGCTTATGGAATTTCTTATCATAGGGGGGCTAATGCTTGATTATTTTTGCACACTGTGAACTTATTTATATACAAGTTTGGGGCACTAGAGCTTTACTTCCTCATATTGTGTACCGGCCTCATTCTTCTTTGGATGAATTCTCATCTACAAAGCTTATTTTTCCTGCTGTACAGACTAACATATTTTACACAAGTGCATTTTTACAGTTGATACATGTCTATACAATCTTTTCCTTTTACAATCTTTTGTTAATTCAACTGGTTCTAGCTTCATCAGTTTACTTTTGGATACTTCTTCCACCTACTTAACTGCCTGCTGGTTACATGATTCAGTTTGGGCTATTGCTATTTGGTTCTTGCTTATACGGATTATCAGGTTATGCAGTTTCAATTGTATATGATTTTCTTGTTTTCTCATGTATCAGTCCCTTTTGTATCCCATATAAATATCTATTGTTGTATCTTTCTCTTCTCAACATGGCCTGTATTTGTGTGCATGTTTCACAGGCTGTTGTTGTATATAAACTGCTTGCTGTTGTGCTATTTTAAAAAGTTATAGTTTCTTACCAAAAAAAAAAGACAACACTAACGAAAAGTTAATACTAATTCACTATTTCATCCTAGTTGCACAAAAAATGAATGACAATAACATAAATATTTGTTAACTTCATAATAGCAAAGAGACCATAGTATCAATTATTAGCATATATAAATTGATAGTTTAATTTTTAACATCATCAATAGATCAGTAAATAATCAAAAGCTCACATGGACCAAAACATGTATTAGCAAGGTTTATTCTTGGTGCATGGATAAAAGTAAGCAACATTCATCACCTTAGTACCAAATCCCTTATCGGTGCGGGTATACTTGATATGGTGGTTGGTTTGGTGTATTGAGATCTATATATCCCATAACAAATTTCTATTCGATATCAATACCAAGTGCTTATATAGGATGATATACACTGGCATGATGAACCTTGACAGTGAGCAATGGTGCTGCATTACTTAGCTAGCAAATAAGAGATAATTATCTATGCTTTCCTGATCAGATTTTGGGCATACTAAATATAATCAAGAGGATCCTACTACCCTCGAAGCCCATAAGCTCTATCATTGGTAATAGATTGTTCTGAATTCTAGTGGCCTGGATTGTGAGGAATTACTATAATCAACTACTTATCAATCAAATCTTAGATCATATGCTAAAGAGTAACACATCTATTAGTTATATGCCTTAAGCGTCTATGGGACAAGCAAGACTCATTCGGGTTGTGATTTAGAGATAATAGATCTGGGAGAGACCTTGGTTCGAGAGAGTGTAATATGTCATTGGCCTTGAGCTACTTAAAATAGTGTATTGATATCCTGAGTATCACTCAAAGCTAGCAATGACTTTAAACCTATCTTGGACCGCTACCATGGTCCTCTCTTTAGAAGTGATCACAACAACCAAGCACTTCCACTTGGATAATTAATTTGAAACATAAAATTATGTGGTTGGAGTTGCCATCATTAGAGCCAATCCTCAGGTACCTATTTAGATCTTTGGGATAATTTTCAAATTTTGATGCCTTTTTAGAAGAAATATTGATTTGAGGTGGTCTAATGATTTTTTCTGTAATTTTTTTTCTCTTTGGAAGCTTTTCATTTGCAAGTAACCATGATTAGCTTTTTTGGAGATGGAATTCCTTAGCCTCCTTTTCAATAATCTCTTTCTAAAAGTTTCTTGACTTCGAATGACTCTAGCAAAAAGGTATTATGTGGAAAACTTCTACTTTAGAGAAGGTCAAGATCTTTGGTTTTAAGAATAAAATTTTGATAACTGATAATTTGGTAAAAAGTGATGGCCTCATGCTAATTCTTGTATTCTTTGTTCCCATGAAGAAAAAACATTCTCTCATTTGATAATATAATATTGTACCATGACAAATTATCTAAAAAATTTTAGCACCATGCTGGATGTCACTTCTCTTCCTTAGTCAATTCAAGATCATTAGCTTGATAGGTCCAAGGCTTCTATTCTAAAGCACTTTATTATGGTTGGCAAACCTTAATTTTGGCCATTTGGTGAAAGCTATATATGGCTACTTGAAAATAACATATTTTTAATGGAGCAAATATGGCTGGTTTTATATCATCTGTTTGACATACCAAGATCATGGAAGGATGGGGCTTCTACTACTGCATCTAAATACACTTTTGATTAGATTGTTTATCTCCTCTTTGTTCTCTTAATTGTTCTTCTCTATCTTGAGGCGTTAAGATGGTATGAGGTTCTGAATACATGGTTGCATGACCTTAGTTAAGGTTCAAGTAATGGTCTAATGGACAGTGTTGTCAAATTTGGGAAGGAAGGTAGTTTGGCGCTAGAAGGAATGCATGCAAGACAATCTTCCATGAACTCAATTTCAAATAAAATTTGTTATTTTATGTGACTCGAGATGGTAGTGTATTTGATTTGCTATTATTCTATTTTCTTTTAGAGAGTAATGTGGGAAAGAGAGAGTTCAAAGGGAAATTGAATGCTTTAATATAAGGGATTACGAGGTTGTGGTCGTTGTGGTGTGGGATAGCAACATCTTAAGTTACTATCTCGATCGCACCTAAACCCCTTGCTATCTTACTTTTTTTATATCCTTTAAGAATAGAAGCTTATCAGGCATATGAGATTTATTTGTTGAGCTAACCCCATGCAAAAACCATTATAGTGACTCTTTTCTTTTAGATTACATTGACTCTTTAATATAAATAGTGATTAAAAAGAATATTATAGTAATAATTTAAATAAAATATATTTATCAAATTTAGTATAGACAATTTTGGTTTGTAGATCCACAACTATTTGATGGAAGGAAAAAAAAAGAGTAAGTAGTTACCAGAAGATTTTGCTTAGTTCACTAGTTTGATATAGAATTTACGGATTGATAAGTGATGGATGAGACTTTTTTTTATGAAGAGGGAGAGTGGCCCACCCATGATTTATTATTAAGAAAGAAATATTTGAATAACATAAGAGCTCGAGAGCTTGACCCAATAAGGGGTGCTAGCAGGTTTCACAATAAAGTCTACAGACAAAGTGAATTGGGCATTATTGCAAGTACAAACTACGTGATTGATTTAAAAGCTAGAAATCCAATGTGGCAACCATTGGTGCTTATGTGAAGCTTATGTGGCATTAAATTTTTTTAAAAAATCATTGATGTAGCAAAACAATGATTCTTTCTTCTTCTCAACCATATTTTTTCTTCTTCTTCTTTGATTGCTTCCGATCTCTATCTCTTCTTTAAAGAGGATGGGGCCATAGAAGAAAAGGAGATTTGGAATGAGAGAAGAAGATGACGAAACCAATGCTAGCTCGATGGAAGGTGTTGGGAGAAGACAATAGGAGATGAGTGGAGGAGAAAAATCGAGTAAAGAAGGAGGATGGGACCATGAAGGAAAGGTTTCCTTCTTTCTCTCTTTTTCTATTGAGATTTTACAGATGAGAAAAAATGAGATGAGAGATGAGAGATGAGAGATTCGAGGAAGAGGTAGGTGGAAAGAATTCAATAAGATAGAATGGTAAGAAATAAGAAAGAAAGGATTGGAAGGGAGGAGGATGGGGCCATGGAAAGATGGGACGGTGGGGAAGAGGAGGCAACGGCCATGGAGGGAAGAGGGCTTTCCCTCTTTTTTTCATTAGGATTTTGGGATGAGAAGAAGATAGATGGAAAAGAAGATGAAATTAGAGATTTAGCCACCTCATTAGTATTTTTTAAACATTTTTAACCCGCATCAATTCTGATTTGAGGAATGTAAGCAAAACTTAATCCATATAAGCATCAGAATTTGCCACATCAGACTTTCGATAAGAGAAACCCACCAGAATCGTATTTGAGGATAATATTAAACTGATTCAGATAGTTCAGGGGCTAAATTTTAGCTTTTGGTAGTTCAAATTTTTTAAGAAAATTCGACTTAATTCAAAAATTAGGAACATAATTTATCCTTTTTTCTTATGAGGAGGGAGGGTAGCCTGTCCAAGGTTTATTTATTAAGAAAGAGAATATTTCGACAAGATGAGGGTTCGGGAGCTTGACCCAATAAGTGGTACTTATAGGTTCCATAGTAAAGTCTACAGACAAAGTAGATTGGACATTAGTACAAGTACAAACTATGTGATTGATTTAAAAGCTGGATTATGTTATGATAGCCATGCAACATGATCTGCCCCTTGGGAGAGAGAAACAGCTTTCTCTCAATCTTTAACAAGGTTGAGCTCTCATGTTCAAAAGTCTTGAGCTATCCCACACTACTCATCAGAGAGTGAACACCATAGTGCCTCAATTGTCACTTTGGTTTATCCCTCATTATAGGACATCCAATCTTGCAATAACTACTATGCTTGTTGCAGAAGGAGATTGAAGATGTGGCTTCTTGTTTCAAGATTGCTGTTTATTTGATCCACAAAGTCCAACAACTAATTGAGAATAAACAATCCCAAGCTAGCCATTGGCATTTGTCTGATGTCTTATGTCTCCACCTTAGCCAAAGTTCCTCGACGGAGGATTGGAGGGTGGGGATGGTGCATTCCACTATGTTGGAGATGTGGCTTTTCAAGATTGAAGATGGTGGTGCATTCTACTTCCTTCTTTTCAAATTTTTTATCAAGAGATTTCTATGACCGAAGGACAAGCAATTGAAAATATTCATTTTCTCTGAGAGGGAAACTTTCAGATTATCTTCCAAAAGGATGATGCTATCTCCTTGTGGTTGAGGAACCCATAACAGTGTTGAACTGAGAAGATTTTTGAGTGGATCCATTTCCATTCCACTGAGTCTTCATCTAAAGTAAGTGAAGATACATTAATTACCATGTGTTACACCAAACCCTGATTACCACATAAGCTCGATGAACTGAGCAGTGATTTCATAGGTGAGTTGCAGTAAGTTTGGGACCTCAAATTATTGGGTAGCATCTTGTGCACATTTCAAGGCACTCCAAACTCCCTCATTTATATTCTTACATATATTTCAAAGCAACTATTGCATGATTTAACCATGGATTCGTGCGAAGGAAGATAAGAATCCTTCTTTCATATGCAAGGTACAATCCTTGAGCGTCGTTGCAATACTCTTTGATAAATCATTTGCATATAATAAGGTATAAGCAAAATTTGACCAGATTATCTAGTCACGAGGATTATAGCAACTCATGCTTCAATTCAACATGTCCAGCAGGAGGTACACGATTTTGAATGTTCTTGTTGTTTCTCTCTCCCTCTCTCTTTCCCTTTTATTATTTTTTCCTCCGATGCTGTTGAAGATTGAGTCCTTTACCGTACTAATACAATTTAAATTTTTTTTATTAATTTAATATAGATTTTAATTTTTTACAGAAATGATGCAAAAGTTATAAACACCATTTCGAATGGCATTTTCTTGAGAAAACGTCGTTTGAAATGACGTTTGTTTGATCCGGTTAGCATCTGCATGGAATCCTATCAAAAAAAAAAGTGAAAAACACCATTTTGAATAGTATTTTTAGAAATACCGTTTTGAATGACATTTCTTAAAAAATATCATTTTGAATGGTATTTTTAGAAACGCCATTCAAAATAATATTTTTATATTTTATATATCAAAAAAAATTGATGGTGCTTTTGAAAGTGCTATTTAACATAGCGTTTCTAAAAACGTCATTCAATAAGATATTTTTTTCACACCTTAACCTATGTTTTATTTATATTTTTTAAATCAATTTTTTTGGATGTGATATATTTTCTCATTATTATTTATATTTTTTTTGTGTGTGATATTATATTTTAAACTAATTTAAATAGTTCTTTTAACATAATATTTCTTTTCCAATTTTTTTTGAGATACATCTGAAGATCATGACAAATCATATAGCATCCTAATACTTAAATTAAACAAACAAAATATCTAAAACTGCGATAGAAATAAAATTAATAATATAAGATACAATAAAAATATATAGTTTACAAAAAAATCTCACAGTACTATAAATCAAAAAAATACTAAGTCCCACAAAGACATCGTGGTACCCGTGGCCGCTTGGATCTTCTCATGAAGGTCCTCAATGATTGCTTCTGCTCCTGTGTCACCTGTGATAGCCCCTCTCTTATATCAGTGGATATCTCTTGAGCATACGTATCAGGAATAATAGGTGCTGTTGGAGCATTTATGAGCTGAGTGACCCTCTCAACCTCCTCATCTGGATCTAATGATGGATCTATAATAAAAGATCAGACCACTCAGATGAAAAGTCATGATGCCAACTTGGATCCGATGCTGTCATCTGAGGCATGTAGGAAGATGAAGGCCCTGATTTCTATGGATCAAAAGTGGTGGCATATATCCAAATGATGTTTTCAAGATAATTTTTTCTTCACCTTAATCTTTGGTGCGTGATATATTTTATTTATATTTTTAAACTAATTTTTGGATATATGATATATTTTTTATTATTATTTATATTTTTAGTGCATAATATTATTTTAAACTAATTTAAATAGCTCTTCTAATATAATATTTTTTTTCAACTTTTTTCGAGTTACATCTGAAAATTATGACAAACCATATAGCATCCTAATATTTGAATTAAACAAGCAAAATATCTAAAACTCCGACAGAAATAATAATAAATAATATAAGATAGAACAAAATATACAGTTTACAAAAAATTCTATAATACTATAAATCTAAAAAATACTAAGTCCCATGAGAATGTCGTGGTGCCCGTGGCCTTTGGATCTTCTCACGAAGATCCTCAACGATCGTTCCTACTCCTATGCCACCTGTGATGGCCCCTCTCCTATAATAGTGGACGTCTCCTGAATATGCAATCAGGAATAACAGGTGCTGCTGGAGCATCTATGAGCTGAGTGACCCCTCAACCTCCTCATATGGATCCAACAATGGATTTGTAACAAAAGATCAGACAACTCAGATGAAGAGTCATGATGCCAACTCGAACTCGGTGCTGTCATCTGGGGCATGTAGGAAGATGAAGGCCCTGATATCTGTGGATCAAAAAATAGTGGCATATGTACAACATGTGACGATGACATCTGCGGAATACATGATGCTGGCATATCTGAAGCATGTGGTGATGGTGTATATCTCATATCTGATGCATAAGATGCTCCAATCGCCATCAATGTCCCTAAACATGATCTCTCCATCTCCTGCAGTATCCGGATCCACTCATCCTCATCAATTATAGATAGAGCACGATGAGTGTCCAACATAAGATCCGATAAACGATTAGTCTGCATAACAAAAAAAGCAATATATTATAGATCATAAACAAAGATATAATATAGTTATATAAATATTTTGTATTAATGATGAGAAGTAAAATGAAGACTTAATGAATTAAAATTGAATATAATATTGACATAAGACATAATTTTTGAGATCTTACCAACAGCGTACAGTAGAACTCTCACCCTCATATCCTGAAACTGCATACCGAGGCTGTCCGATGATCGATACTGTAATGCTAAGAAATCAAGTCATGTAATCCTCGGTATATGAATGACCTCCATGATCATCATGAACTATATGATCTCATCATGCATTCCAAATGGTGACATATTGTGCATGTTGATATGTCAATATGAGTTCTCCCTCATCGATCAATGTGATAAAGTTGCTGGCTGGTATCAAACTGTTCTAGGATGCCATGAATCCAACCAAACTGCCGTAACACACGATCGAAAAGGTATCACTCCACCACATTAAACAATAAGTGCCACCCTAGCCATCCATATATCATGTATATCCGTGCAACTCTATGGTAATTTGGATAAATCTGATCTGTGTATGGCTCCCACAAAATTGATAGAGTTAAAATAAAGTCGGATTGGTAAGCTCATTTTCAATAGACTATGAATACTATAAATAATATTTATATATAATTAATATTATCCATCTACGTGTATCAGTTAATGTATCCAGCTGATCTCTATAAACAAGTGCTACCTTTGTCGACACATGGTGAACGTCGAATGCAACATTCCATCTGCTCAATGGTATGTTCACATTAATTGAATTTTATCGAATTAAAAATAGTAGTAAGTTGCAAGTAATGAAATTAATATTTGTATACCTATATCTCTAAAGTGCGTCTAATCTGAATGGAACATCGGGGTCGTGCTGCTCTGATAGCATCTCAAGCAACTGTCTCTATAATGGACTGATAGTCGGTATTCTCTCCCATATCTAAATCTGTCAATTCAAAAAAGATCATATATGATATGCCCAATCAAAGTTATAATAAAATATAGAAAATTAAAATTTGTATATCACATACCTGAAATAATAGAAGATAACCTTCAATCTCTGACTGGTCTGCCATAGAACCCCGACACATAGCCTTATATAGGCAAACTAGTACTGCACGGCCCCAACTGAGCTTACGAGTGAAATCTAAATCTAATAATAATAAAAACATCAATTTCATCTTATTAGATGAAGTGTCAAACAAAAGAGCGCCTCTTAGTAATCGCAATACGTAGCCCCTGACATACTGTCGCACCATCTTCTCTGGTGCATCATCTCCAATGTGAAAATATCGATAATGATCATCCAAACACTCTATCTTCAATCGTGAATGATCAAAAACTGCATCTCGGGCTGAAATCCTAATAATCGATAGTACATATCCTGCCACTCTGGAATGTTAAGGTGGGATCCGCTCCTGTAACTGTCTCACCATCAACTGATAGTCCGATGAGGACACTAACATCCTATAACATAATGATCGTCTCACCGAATGGAAGATGAAATATGTGTATCTCTGGACGCCATTTCTCAAGTAAGACAGTAATAAGACTAACATCTATCTGTATCTGCCCAATCCGATAGACTCCATAAAACCTCAGATATCGTAAATAGTCTATAACTCTATCTGGGATGTCCTCCATATGTCAGCATATGCTCGTCATAATCGGAGGTATCTGGGCTCCTGCAATAAGATAGAATAATTAGATAACATGTATCTCTTAAACAAGATTTAATTATAAAATATAAATAGTAAGATTAGGAATAGAATGCTTATATTGCCATCCATGATGGCCTGTGAGCGATAGGTCTCCTACGATGTAAGAATACTGTGATCTCGAGGACCCGGATGCTATTCCTCATAAGCCATAACACACTAATGACTTTAAACAATAACATACATCCCAAGTGTATTAGAGTATGAGAAATATGATACTAATTCATTTCATGATAAATATAACTCTGCAATCATACATAGAACAATGGATAGAATAATACACAATTTTGAACATAGACTACACAACAGTTCAATTATCGAAAATACATAAAATAATATATAACTCTAAAAATACATAAAATAATACATAACTCTTTAATGTCTTTCACTATTTGAAGTTGATGTGTATGGAAGTAACCTAGGATAGCGACGACAATTATGACCCTGTTCCTTACAAATGCCACAATGATTCTTGCTTTTATTTACCTATCATCCATCTTATTTCGTAGCCTTATTGACTTTGGCCTGCCTTTCTGCTTGGGTCTCAAACGATGATGATCAGGAATACATGTAAATATATGTGTGAATATCCAATAGTCTTCATATGGTAACAGATAAAATTCACCACTCCAAGCATTCATGTATGCCGCAACTATGTATGCATCATCCATGAATCCACTAAAATGTACAGTAATTCTTGGCATATAGCTAAAACGTGAGAACAAGGATATCTATAGATGCTCCACTTTTCACAAGAACATTTTTTGTCACTTAAAGTCACAATTTGAAAATTTTCTCCACCTCTTAACCCTGCACTTGCTCTCCTCGTAAGCACTTTATATATGCCTCGTTGGATATTCAATGCTGTTACAGTATACTGGTTAGCTTTAACTTGATCTTCTGCAATCTTAATTGCAACATGAGGAGTAAAAATACTATTTGGGTTCTCCTGCACATATCTTGAAGCTTGAAAATATATCATATTAAAATATTTTATGAGACGGTAAATATCATTGGAACACAAGCCGTAATTGACATATTTCTAGCACCTCATAAGACACTGTTAAAAATCTCTGACAAATTTGTAGTTAAAATACCATAGCGCATGCCGGTATCATGTGCCAATATCCACTTCTTGGTTCCAACTCAGACAACCAACTTCAAGCCTCTACATTCATTGTCTTGATCCTATCCATGATAAAGTTGAACTTGCGAACTTGATGAGTACTCTCTGCTTGCCATATTGCTCTTTTGAGCTGTGCATTTTTAAAGTGAGTGTTGAAATTATTCCAGGTGATAGGTATGTGGCAGACTCCATCTAATAGACTCATCTGCAATGGTATTCAATATACTTGGATATTTGACAGAAATTAGACATATTTATTTTATCTTGTGCGACATGTGTTTTGAGTTGAAAAAGAACCAACTCCCACTAGCAGTCGTCTCCTCATCCACAATTGCAGATGCTAAGGGATAAATCCCATTCTCTATATCAACTCCTGTTGTAATTAGCATCTTACCTTTAAACTTTATATACAAATGCGTGCCATCGATGCTGATCATAGGACAGCAGTACCTCCAACCTTGGATGGATGGTTGGAAAGCCCAAAAAATATAATTTAAAACCCACACATCGAAATTTTCAGTTGGGAAGAAATCCCATGAAACAATAGTGCTGGGGTTTGCATTTTGGGGTGCAGCCATATAGTAGGATAATTTTGCATAAGACGGCTCTCATTCTCTATAAATATCAACCAATGCCTTCTGTTTTTCATACCATACTTTCCTGTATGACATTGTATATTGAAATTACTTATGAACGGCTGCCACAATAGCTTCAACTTTAACACCTGGATCTTTCTCAACCAAATGTCGGACTAATGTGCCAATCATCCTTCCACTGACATGTTTGTGGTTTCGACTCAATTTCGTAAACAAACAAGTGTGACAACCCTCATATCCTGTGATCTGAAAATACCAATACTTTTTCAAAATTATAGCACAAAGTCTCCATTTATATTCTTGTTCAGTATGTGATGATGCACATCGTATGGATCACAACTTTGAATGTGACTGAACTACATTGTATGTCCGATGCTTCCAAATGTGATAAAGATTAATAGCTTTCTTTAGCTCATCTTTATTCTGAAACATCAGACTTATAGAAAATTCAGTCAGCAAGGAGTTTCAAAACTGAGTCACAGTTCAATCTTTGACCAGCACTAACACCATTATCTTGATCTAAATTTAAGTTGCTAAAAAATTATGGAGATTCATGCAAATGAGGTTCAGATACTCCTACATTATCATCTTCATGCAAATGAGGTTCAAGTTTTCCTACAATATCGGGCTGATTATCTTCATCACCATCTTCATCTTCATCACTGTTACTGTCCTCATCATGCCATTCTTTATCAGCTTCATTCTCATCTGATTCAAAATCTCGTTATTAGAATTTATTCCAATGCTGACCCAATTATCATCTCCTATTTGAGTGTCGCATCCCACACTTATTGCTATTTTCAGCATAGAAGAAGTCACCATAGATGAAATCACAATGAGAGAAGTCACTATTAGACTTTGAATAATTGGACAACTAGGGCCAACAGTGTTAGAATATGCTGTTCTGCAAACATGAACTCAACACTAATGGTTCACACCATTGGACTTACGAAAGGTAAAGAAGGTCCAAGGATATTGTCTTTTGGATTAAAAGCCTACTAAAGTACCGAAATCTTAATATCATCATTTGAGTAGTATTTTCAATAGAGGGTATATCTTCTTTTTCAATATATAATTCAATATATCGGTATTCTAAAATTTTAAAGAGAATGTTATCATTTCTTGGACATCTTCATCATCATCAATTGGAATTAAGATATACTTGCTCTGTCGATAAATTAGGAGATCTCCACCTTAATTTAATTTCATATTTTTTTTGTCTATAGGAATACTACTGTATACATGGTCCAATAATTTTTGATGTGATAATGATGAATGTAGTCTAACCATCCGACTTGCAGGATTACTATACTGCACGCCATCTTCGTCATTTTTTATTATGCCATCATAATACAATAGTAGACGAACCCGAGCATTGGTCATTTTCTTAAAAATTCTGACAATATTAAAATCAAAATATTTAATATTAATAATTATTTTAATAAAATGATTTACATAATAAATGCATCCTATCATCAACTAATAGATAAAGATAAGTCCTATCCTATTCAGAAATTGTAATTAATTCTATAGGTAATTACAGTAATCAAACGATATGTAATAGGATTCGAGAGAAATTTCAGTAGTATTTTCCTTAGTTCTCCCCACACGACTGAAGATGTGTGAGGAGAACTAAAGAAAATACTATCCAAAATTTTTTTGAATCCTCTGCGTATCGTTTGATTACTGTAATTTCTTATAGAATTAATTGTAATTTTCAAACTGTCCAAACTGGACAGTCAATTGACCAATGTATATAATTCTTCTACTCGTACAAAAATATATAAATGTACAGATGCCGTAAAATATGTATATTAATTAAGAGATGGATCTACGATTTTGTGCAATATAATATATTTAAATTTTAATCAAATTTAAAAAAATTAGATTTCGATTATTTTTAATAATGTAACAAATAACATTAATATATTAATAGATACATTAAATTAATAATATATTAGTAAAAAGAAAAATGATTGAAAAATCC
>KE504806.1:486389-496822 GCA_000441515.1 Elaeis oleifera | reverse complement strand
GATTGGGGAGGGGTTGATTGTCGGAGAAGAAGGATCGGGGAGGGTCGTCGGAGAAGAAGGCCTCAATGAATGTTGAGATTTTTTTTTATACATATAAAAATATATAAATATCATTTTGAATGATGTTTTAAAAATATCATTCAAAATATCATTTTTTTAAGAAATACTATTTTCAATGGTGTTTGTAAAGATACCATTTTGTATGGTATTTTTCACTTTTTTTTTTTATGACTGAATTTCATGAAGGTGTTGAGTCGGATCAAAAAATACTATTTCAAATGATGTTTTCTCAAAACAATATTATTTAAAATAATATTTTATAATTTTATATTATTTTATAAAAATTAAATTTATATTAAATTGATAAAGAATTTTAAATTATATTAGTATGGTAAACAACTTGCCGAAGATTGCTGCTTTGAACCTTGCCATGGTATAGTCACCGGGGTGCCACGACTCTTGCTCAAGATCTTTTTCATGGTCCTCGAGCCCAAGGCAGTCGTTAACGCCATCTCCCTGAACTCCCACCCACTTAAATGCCCTCGTTTCAAATCACAAAGGCTTATACCCCTTTCTCCTCCAAATCCATGGCGCTTGCTCCTACCCTCCAACTCCACCCGCCCCCTCTTCGACTCGCTCCACGCTTCTCTCTCTCGCCTCCAATCCCCCGCCTCCTCCTCTTCTGCTGCTCCTCCTCCACCGCTCCCCCAAAACCTCCGCTTCTCTGCGAATTCCATCCACGACCAAGCCCCGGCGGCCAAATCCTCTCCTTTCCCCGGATCCGGCCATCGCCCCACCGTCTCCCGCCGAGGACCTCTCATCGCGGCGCACCTGGATCAAGAGCTGGCACCCATCCCGCTTCCTGACCCGCCCGAAGCGGCCTCGAGCCGTCTTGGATTACCGGGAGGGTATTTCCAGCGACGACGATGTGGTGGGCACCAGTAGAAGCACTGGGAGTAGCACGATGGAGAAGATTGTTGAGAACTGAAGAAATTTGGGTATATTGATGACTCCGATGAGAGAAAGGGGAGTCCTTTGCCGGAGAAGGGATCCGTGGAGGACATCTTCTATGCGGAAGATGGGATTTTGCCCGACTCGAGAGGTGGGCTGTCGTTGGATTTGATCAAGGAGGTCCGGTTTCCATGGGAGAAGCCTTTAGAGAATAAGGAAGGGCTGGGAGGGGGGAGTTCGGTGCGGAAGAGGAGGAGCAAGACTTCATTGGCGGAGCTGACGCTCCCGGAAGGGGAGCTGAGGAGGCTGAGGCATATGGCGGTGAGGATAAAGTCTAAGACGAAGATTAAAGGTGCAGGAGTGACGAAGGAGATCGTCGATTTGATTCACGAGCAGTGGAAGACTACGGAGGTGGTGAGGCTTAAGTGTGAGGGGGCTCCAGCACTTAACATGAAACGAACTCATGAGATCTTGGAGGTTAGACATCAATTGGTTTACCTTTTCTTCCTTTTCTTGACTAAACTTTGATACAAGGTTGTGAAAGATTAATAAATACAAAATGATGCGAACATTCCAAACTGGTAGTCTGGAATCATTTGAAATCCTCTGTTTATATGATTGTGCACCAAATTTTGACAGTCTAGGAATTCATCTTACACTTCTTCAGAATTCCACTTCCAATAGATTTAAGCCTAACCAGTTATGGAGAACAATTTTCCTGTAATGGAGAATATTTATTTGACGCTGAGATAGTTTCTTAGAATTCCTGGGACTTCTTTGTTTAATGTTATGAACTTCACTTATATCTATTAAATGCATAGTTTTTTTGTGCATGAGATTTTCTGTCTTTTGTTCACATTCATCTTCCAGCTTGGAGCCAAGACACAGTGCTGCTGTCTTCATCAAGATTAATCAGAAAGGGTAGCACTTACATTTTCAGAATCCTAATTTTGATATGGTTCAGCTGCAATTAGGTACAGAAGATCCCAACTTTTATGTAGATATAAAAGATCAGCTTGATTCTTATGTTGGTGCGAAGACACATTGACATATTAATATTCATAAAAATGTGCATTGATTGTCAAAACTGTAGGATAGCAATAATACCTTCCGAATCCTTACTCTAATAGAGTTCAGCTGTGATTTGTTATAGAAGTTGCCATTTTTCTATAGATGTGGAAGGTCAGATTTGCCTTGAGATAGGCTTATAGACTTCTTGGCTTGGTGAGGTGATACATTGGCCTAATTTTCATCGATATTCATCAAATATTACTTTGTTATTGAAATTTGTGTTTTCACCTGAGCGTAAGATTTATCTCTTTGGAATTTGGTGTGGCAATCCTAACAGCCCCAATTAGTTACAGAGAGCCATAATTTTTTGGATATATTATGCTAGATATAATCTCATATACTTATCCCTGATACAAAGTCGTGTACTTATGAATGCGGTGCTGGGATTCATTATTGATATGCTTTGAGTACATATATCTCTTTACTTGCATGACTGTTTGTGTTACCTTTTCACCAGGAGTAGTACCTTGTTTGAAGGTTTGTCCATTTCTGTGGAGTTTCAAATGAGGGCAACTGCTGCTTGTGCCCCCAAGAGGGCGGTTCTACAATCATGCTATGCAAAGGGTGCAGCCTAGGCCAGTTCAGGGTTGTTTGGTGCAGTCGGGTATGGTTATGGCCTGGTCCAGGGATGATCCAGTGGGGGTAGGCTAATGCATCTCACCATCCTTAGGGCTGAACGATCATAAAAGAGAAATTCTAAGACCTCTTTTTATTAGGCTTTCTTTTATATCATTATTTTTATGTTGATATATAAATAGGAGTACTTGATATGTCAATTAATAACATTTACTATGTAGGACAATGATAGTTTTCTTCTAAGGAGGAGAAAAATTCATGGTGAAATTTGAGCATAGTGACAATGATGAGAGAGGTCATATTGCAGATTTTATTTTGGGGATGGCAACAACTCATTACTGATTTCAGAGCATTGATGAGGATGAAAAGTCTTGCTTTAACTGAAGGTTGCCTACATAAAAAAAACCTGCCTGTACTCTTCACAGTTTCTCTTGTGTTTGATGTTGTAATTGTCTTGGTTATAACATATTCATGCACTTGAATATTTATTTAAAACAGAAAAGAACATGATCTTCAGAGGAAGAGGTTTTTGTGGACAATTTTACATGGTATAGTCAATGAAACTTTCTTTGATTGGAAATCGAGCACCAAGAAATTAGATGTTGTTGTTCTGATTCCCCTGTGACCTTAACCTGCTAGGTTTTGCAAGCAAAGTCATTGACCTTTGTAGATCCATAAGAATGGGTCACAAATGTTCCTTTTCCTTGCTAAATACTTAATTTTTCTATCTTTATGTTTCATATTTTTTCTATCTTCTTGTTTCGTTCTTAACAATTGTTTGCTCTGCTTAAGTTTCTCAATGACCCTAGTGATTCATTGTATTAAGTGTATCGTCATGCCCAAGCACTTTGTTAGTATGCATTTGATAACTTTCGCCAGTTTTAGCACATTACATCATGCACTCCTTTATGTATTGATATCCTTTTCTAATTTTCATGTTCAACTTGTCTGAAATGGTTCCAACCCAGCATGCTGATTTCTATCGTTCTGATTTCTATCTGCCAATGATAATCAGAGAAAAACAGGAGGTCTGGTGATATGGAGGTCAGGGACTTCTATTTCTTTATATAGGGGTGTAGGCTATGAGATCCCTCTACCAGAAAAAAGGCAGTATCAGAGTGCCCAAAGATCTGCTGTGGATGCATTCAACAAAGGTACCTATCATCCAACTGGAGTTTCCACAGCAAATGGTAGAGGCAATAATGTACGAGATCTTCAAGAAGATTCGACAGCTTCACTTGAGAAGAAAAAGATACTGAACCTAATGCAGAAATTAAATATGAACGTGAGGTTGACAAGCTATTAGATGGCCTAGGTCCTCGTTACACAGACTGGCCAGGATCTGATCCACTACCTGTGGATGCTGATTTGCTTCCAAGTGTGGTTCCTGGATATAAGCCCCCTTTCAGAATTCTCCCATATGGAGTCAGACGTACTCTTGGTCTGAAGGAAGGTACAGCATTACGAAGGCTTGCAAGGCTATTGCCTCCTCATTTTGCCCTTGGTAAGATACCTTTTCTAAAATTGCTTTTGATTGATGGGCTGTTGAGATGATCACTTTCTTAGATATGCATTGTAAACATCTTTAGGGAGAAGTAGGCAACATCAAGGGTTAGCTTCAGCCATGGTGAAGCTCTGGGAGAAAAGTTCCATTGCAAAGATTGCTTTGAAGCGTGGGGTACAACTTACGATGAGTGAAAGAATGGCTGAAGAAATAAAAGTATGTCTCAAATATCTCCTCCTACTAGAATTTTTTCTGGGAAAATTATTATTCAAATGCAGCTTATCTACAGGCTAAATGATATTTTAAAGAAATATCGTAATCAATCGAGGCTCCATTTCATTTTAAAATCGACAAAGCTTTCTATTCTTTCTTAATTTATTGTTTAAATAGTGCAAAACTTTTTAGATAGAGATAGAGGAATGGGCACAGGTGACGAGGATGTGTCACCAGAGAGAAGAAATACAGCCAGCACAATAGATACAGACTCCTCATGAGAGCACAGGGGCCGATCGGATAGTGACTGGACGGCGGTGAGGACTGCTGCAGGACAAAGGATGGCGGCTAGGATTTCTCCTCCTTTGGCTCTGATACCTTGTCAAATGGGAAAAAGATGAAGCTTGTTGATCTATTGCATAGTTTACAAATATATATAATGCACCAAGATCCACACAAAATCTCATGATTGTGGGAAACAAATAAAGAAAAGATACAATCCCATGATTGCATGAAACAAATAAAGAAAAATTCAAATGATACAAAATCGAGGATAGTGGAGTTGATAGAGAAATTGATATATTCCTATGGAGGAATTGTCATGCTTTCTAAATATATCTTTCCAAATATAATAATATTCCAACAAGCCTAAATCCAAACTTGTTTATTGTAGGTCGGACATGGGTCGAATCAGAATTCGCCAGTCCTACTACATGGCTTTTCAAAATTCTAATAAAGCTTAAGGACCTTTACCTTACTTTCATCCAACACCCATAGTTTTGACTTCAATTCCATTTGAAAAATAAAAGAATTTAGAGGATTCCAGCTAACCATTATTGTAGCTCAATGAATCCTCATAAAACTATCAATAGCCTAGGATCCCTTAAACACCCGTCCATACCCATTCATAGTGGCTTCATATTTGTAGTTGATCATCTTGTTTCCATTACAATTAGAATAAGATCACTTCTGAGAAGGGTTCAACAAGAAACCTAACAATTATATAGCATTAAAGTTGCTCCATGTTTCCACAATTGCCTCAAGTGTGCAGGAAAATTTTGAAAATCTTCTCATACATTTTGCATATTCTGCATACAGTATCATAATTGTCCACTTTTTAAGCTGACAACTTTGAAAGTCTGCTTCATCGAGCAACCAAGTTTGAAACGACTACATGGGCAAGGAAGTAAATATACTGATTGGGAATGGACTGTCAAAAATTTTCTCTAATGTTAGATACCACATTTTGAAATTTGAAGAGGAAATATTTTACTCCAATTCCTGTTCTCGACATCTTTTTTAGAAGAAATAAAGATTGTTAAACCCATTGCGATTGTTTAATGAATTTTCAGAGTCATGCTTTTCCAAGATTGATCAAATTTCCAAGCATTACATCTTCCATTAGGGAATATGAAAGCTAGCATTTTCTTTTATTTTGCACTTTTTGTCTTCATTTCTAGCATTCTTAGTTGTTATGTTGTCTCTCTTTCTTCTTGCTATCAAAGTTCAATCTTTTGTGGCTTGTCCTTGTCTTTGTCCTCTTTTCACTTGTTTGTTCTGTATTTTTATTTTTTTCGCAAATTGTAAAAAAAGGTTGTACTAATTCTTCTTATTATCAATTGCAGAAATTAACGGGGGGTATGATTCTTTCTAGTAACAAGGATTACCTTGTTTTCTATAGAGGGAAGGATTTCTTGGCCCCAGAAGTGACAGAAGTATTACTTGAGAGGAAAGATTAGCTAAGACCCTACAAGATAAGGAAGAGCAAGCCCGACTAAGAGCCTCCTCTTCAGTTGTTTCAAATTTTGAAATAGCTGATGAACCTGGGACAGCTGGTACTCTTGGAGAGACTCTGGAAGCTGATGCCAGATGGGGCAATAGACTGGATGAAGATCATATGGAGAAAATGATGAGAGCTGCAGAAAAGGCAAGGCATGCTGACCTTGTGAGGAAGCTAGAGAGGAGGCTTTCTATTGTAAGTATCCTAAATTTGAAATATTTAACTGAGCATTATAAGATTAAGGGTAAGATACCTTAAATACTTCCAGCATGCCTGGTTTATCTAAAATCTTGCAAGGCACTGAGCACATGAAGAACTTCCTGCAATAACCAAATTCTTGATCTCAATGTAACTTGAACAAGAATGACAGTTTGAAGGCCTATTAGCAACCTGCCCTTCTGAAGTCTCCCCCTGCAATTTATGTTATAGACTTCTAGTCTTCTAGTATCTTTGATCTTTGCTCATATCATTTTTATTCTGATTTCTACATGCTCTGCTTTCTGAATTTTAGATATGTAACAATCATAGAACCTCTTTTTTACTAAAATCTCTGAGAACCTTATTCCTCCTGTCTTTCCACATCACAAAATTCATAAGGCAGGTTTATTTGACCTTTACTTGGCCTTAATTTCAAACATCCGTCATGGGTCCCTCATACCGGTTGAAGTTAGCAAGCAATCTGTTCATCCCTAATCCTAATTAAATTCCTATCATAGGTCCTGTATACAGGTTGAAGACATCAAGCAACCTGATCATCAGTCCTAATTAAACTCCTTTCGTCGGTCCACCTATGCCTATGCAGGCCTTCCCTAGTTGGTCTTGCGTTATTCACTAAACAAGTAATAATATGATTTTATGGATCTCTCTGTCTTGTTTTAGGAAAATCCTGCCAACTAGCTGTTTTAGATCGTCTTGGTACTGCTTTAAATGAAACAATTTGAAACATGAATTTACTTGTTTTAATATTCTCACTAGAATAAATGCATCTTATATTTAAACTCTATATTTCAGATGAATTACAAACATTTGTCCTTGTGGCTAACATTTGTGCAACATTGCAAGGGACCTGATTGTTGTTGATTCACCAACTAAAAGTGACTAGACATTGACAAATTGAACTGTGCTCCTATTTTCATGGTCATCCAATGAAACTGATTGTTGTTGATTCACCAACTAAAAGTGACTAGACATTGACAAATTGAACTGTGCTCCTATTTTTCATGGTCATCCAATGAAAGGAGTTGCCTTGCATTCTCCTGTGAATGTCATCAGTTCATCTTATCTTATTGATTACTGCTGTGACAAGGACATACTTTTTTTCTATTGCTATTGAAATTTTCTTGCATAACTTGCCATCACAAAGTTTAAGTCTGAAGACCATTTGGGGTGTCTGCTTTTTTTTTTCCTTGTTTTTTGTTCGGATTTTTTACTTTGGGATATTAAGCTCATATTTAAGAAGCAAAGGGAACTTCACTACTAAAGTTTTGAAATCAACTTGTTGTCAGCGCTTACTTTTCTTTTTTGCCTTTCACACCTATTCTTTGTTTGTCTTCAAGGAGTCATCCTGGTTACCTAAAGCTTTTGAATCTGCTTTTTGTCTTGGAAAATTTTTGTGGTTTCTCTTTTAGTTGGTGTGCAGTGTAATTCATCTCAGTTACTGTATAAATGTGGAAATGCAAGATATAATCTCTTATGCTGTTTTGGAGCGAACTATATATCTAGTAGAATGAATTTAAATGTCTTGATCTCTCCCTATTCAATCACATATGACTACATGCTTCTTGTGAAACTATGTCATCTTTTTGCTGGTGGAACTGGATATGAAGGGGCCATTCAGAATTAAGTAGGTTAAAAGTTACTTTTGAAGGGGCTTTCATCTTGTCCCATATTTTGATACCGTAACCTGTTGGTCATTGTGTGTGCTTCATGCTTCCCCATCCATCACATGTTGGTGGTACCCCTGAACTTTGCAGAATTAAACTGAATCCGTTGTCACTTCAGGTGGCTGATTCTACTTGAAGAATTTTCTCTTAACTAGTCACCTTGTCTCAATTTATGGCCTTAAATTGAATGTTGAGAACTGCTACCTTTGACTCTCAGACTCTTTTTGTGTATGATCGTGTTAGATAGCTTCCCAATGTAGAATCCCCCTGATAGGTTACTCCATGACCTATCATTGTATTACAGGATATATGAACGTTTTTGCTCAAGTCATATTTATGTGCGATATTTGACATGATATAAGAGAATCCATGATTCTTATCTTGGCGAAGATGATCATAGCTACTCCTGTTCCAATTCTACAAATGGAAGATTAGAGGTATTTTTACACTTGATATTTAGAAATCATTGTCCTTGTCTAATTGGTACTTTGGGTTGTCTGCAGAACATTCCACTTTGGGTACCAGTGTACCACAGCACCTGCAGAACTGGCACTTGCAACCATTTTCTAATGCTTCAAGCCCATTTTATCATAACTATTGCAGTTTTATCCTGTCGACAGTAACCTTATCCAATTAAGCTTGTGCTATGTAATATTTTATTTTATTTATGTTCATTTCCATGTGCTAAACATAGCCGGTTACTCTCACATATAAACCAGTTAAATCAGCCTGATAGTTAGATTACATCACTTGATAATATGGAATTTAACTTTATATTGTCGAAATTTCCCAGGCTTTATCAGTTCATTTTTCATGATTTTCTTTTTTAAAATGTTTAAACTTCTTGACTCCCACATCTGAACTTGCTTCTGTATCCTGCTTCTTTATCAGAGTATCTTGGGGTTCTCTACCATCAGTGGTTTACATTGAAGTATATGTTGGATAAAAGGAAGGAAACATTGTTAAGTTGAAGTTTACATCCTGTTAGAACTATGTAATAATCCATCCTTGTTACTTTCTCCTGCATTTGACCACACATCATAAGGATTCCCATCTGTTAACGGCTTTCATATGCAAACCTGCAGTGGCATAAACTGGGTAACTTTAGAGGAAGATGGTCTAGATATCGTCTGATGCAGATGAGTGTAGATATAGAGAATATAGTTATAATGGAAGGTGAGATTTTAAATAGACCCTATCCATCAAACAACTTGATCTTTGTAATTTTTTTCCAATCAAACCCAGCTTTAACAAAAATGAGAGTATTGCCATAAAGAAATCCTCCCAAGTACGAGGCATTAATAGGAAATCTAATGTGGTCCCATAATTCTTTAGAGTTACAAGGCACCCTAAATTAAACTGATAGCCGGGTCCATCTTAATCCATTCGAAGATGAACCATAGACCATATTAAATTATACATTTCTGTTGGTGTTGCAATACAACACGAATGGAGTTGTGATAAATTTCAGATCTTTTCCTATGTCTCTCTTCTATATCACTTTATTTCCAGCCTGCTATACTGGCTTTCTTTGGTATTGCATATTCTGTCTTGTCTATTCTAGGATCGCCCAGCCTAAAATGTAGCCGGTGCACGTAGATTGAGCAGGCCCTTCATGATTTTGTTGAAATAAGGAATACACTAGGGTTTTATAGTCAAATTATACAATATGGCTCGATCATATCAATGTCCTCTCATCCTTTCGTTTTTTGTCTTTTCTGTTACTCAACAAAAGCTGGTTTCATTTGGTTCTTAGATCAGGCAGCACTCTAGAAGAATATTAGAAGTTTATGTTCTCTCTGATGTTACAGATGAGAAGTTATCTAGACTGCTTAAGAACAGAAATTAGTATCTTCTTTATGAAGCACATTTAAGGGACATGGAGATTTAATTGTACAAACATGTTTCAAGGACAATTTTCATGTATCTGGCGAAATAAAAAATTTGCTGTGCTCCAATTCTGAACCACATTGCATTTTCTTTGTGTATTTCTGACTTAATGTTGTTTTATATTTTCTTTGGCACAGGCTGAACGCAGGTTAATGAAAGCTGAAAAAGCTTTATCCAAAGTGGAAGAATCCCTGAAGCCAGCTGAACATGCTGCAGATCCTGAAAGCATAACCGATGAGGAGAGATTTATGTTTCGCAAGCTTGGGTTAAGGATGAAGGCTTTTTGCTCCTTGGTAACTTTTGCACCAAAACTGCAGCTAATATTCTCTTTGGTCTATGCATTTATTTACTTCAGAGCTGGAAGTTCAAAGAATGATGTCATTGTTTTCAGACTCATGCAGAATCTTTCTTATTATGCCAAGAAAGGATATTTTGCCTGATCAATAGTTTTCAGGGATAATATGTATGTTCTATTCATGTTTTTTGCATTCACCTTTCTTCTGATGACAAGTAACAAATTATTTATAAAGTTTTTGATATTTTCTTTTTAAATATACATTTACTT
>KE504806.1:472144-482922 GCA_000441515.1 Elaeis oleifera | reverse complement strand
CCAGAGAGAGCACAACTCAATGTCAGAAAAGAGGCATGTGCAGTATTCATGGAAAAAAGTGCAAATGATTTAAATGAATTATGTTACAAATGAACAAAATAAATAAACTAAACATAATATTAAGATGAAAATCTGAATAAAACTTACAAATATAAGGTACGAAAGAAAAAAAGAAAAATTGGAAGACTGAAAAAAAATTGTAAAAGAAAAGAAACATTCACACTAAAAATACAAAATAGGAATATGGTATAAATTAAAAGCAATTTCAAAGTTCTAATCAAAATATAAAGAAATAAAATTACAAAATTAAATTGCAAAATCAGTACCACAAATAAAAAAATAGAATAACAAAAAAGGAATCAAAGAAACCACGGCAACTACTACTGCTTGCACAATCTCATCGATATTCTCTTGTTACTCAACGTAATGCCTCTCACATCCATGAATCCGATGGCACTACTGTCTTGACTCAATATGTGCTCTAATTCTCCTCAATTTTCTGGTGGAATACAATTTACAGAATCAATCTGTCTAGCTACAAAACATGCTGAGTCTAGCCAGAATCCTTCTGTGGTTAATATATAGAGACTTGCTATGGATGCTAACCAACACCTTAGAAAACAAGGCATGCTATTGGCTACCATAAAATTCCTCAAATCATTTAATAAATAAAGAAGGCCCACTTGCTAATCAAGATGAGTGTTCTATAGGATGCTCATTAGGTTCACCATCCATTTGAGCTTTTTAGATAAGCCCCTTCAATTTGATCCAGCTATGCTGCACCACCTCTTGTTGCATAATCACCCAACTCAATCATGTGATTTGGATTCTACTTGCAGGACTATGACTACGTAAGAAGACAAGAAAGTAAATTGATTTCATATAATCATTTGTTGATGCATATCTTCACAAATCACAGCCTCATTAAACAAGATGGTCATGTACAATTATCTCCAAAAAAAAAAAAAAAATTACATAATACAATTATCTCAAAAACTTAAACAATACAAATAATAAGGTTTAAATTGAATTCCCAAGCCAGTCAAACAATCTTTGGTAAGATCAAACAATTCCATGCATGGTCTGGAATCAATTTGAAGTGTCCAACTCACTGCTATTCAGTCTAACAGCATAATCTGCAACACTAAACTATATTAAGTACCTATAGGCAAGATAATGTGGAAATATTTGATATAATGAAAGTGATGTGTCCTTGGGCTACTTAAAAGGCTATAGATTGCAAGTGTTTAAAGATTTTTTTTAAAAATATTTTAAGGGCTACATCTACACTTTAAATGTTTTGCAACTCAATGTATACCTGCAGGCTTAAGACCAGAATCCAGAAAGCTAATCAACACCCTGGCGATGGGGACATGGATGAGCTAAAATATAAGATCACATGTCATGGAAGAACTTGTATGTCTTGATGTCAATGACAATGAACCTGACAGCACCTATGCAACCCAGTATTGCAACAAAAGAGAACCAAATAACAATGGCAATGTTAAGTATCTGCACCAGAAGTTTTAGTCTGCCGTTCTTGGGCATTCTTCCAGATTTTAGAAACCTAAGGCTGGGAACACAAAATCTAGAGGGTGAACCCAATAGCTCCAAAGATGGAACAAAGTCTCCAAAGAATGGCATGGCAGCAGCAGTTAGAGTAATCAAAGCCATATAGATTGAGGTAAGAGCAAGTCTCCATAGAGCATTTTGGATGCGCATGCCGTAAGTTGTATTTTTAGACAGAACTCGTTCTTCAAAATATGCATAAGTTGGCCTGCAGTATATCTGAAAATATAAAATATGTCATAATACGTGCGAGAATGGTTGTTGTTTTTTGGTCTAATAGATGGCAATCGGGACCATTCTGCTTATCTCCAAAGAAGTATAAAGTGAAAAAAATTCATCATATATGTTGTAAATTGCTTGCATTGTCTGCAGACTGCACTTCATTGAAAAGCATGTGTTAACTTATCTTTTCATAGGGATGAAAGGAAAGTACCTGAAAGCATCCTGATATTTGAATAACAGCAAATATATTCGCCATGACAATGGTCCATCCTGGAATCGTGAGGGAGGACAAGATGTAAGGCTGAACTTGAGACCCAAATGCCCAATAACCAGTGAAAGCCAGTTGCCAGTATGTCAAAACAATAGTCCCATATGCAGCTGATACACCTTTGTACATGTTCTTCTTTGCAGGTTCCTTTACAGTATTCTGGAAGAGAATCACATATTTATATATTATTAAATGAATACATCATGCATTCAATTGACATCAGTTAGCATGTGTCCATGTAAATCTTAAATTGGAATACCAGATTCATTATAAAAATAACAAAACAACATTAACTGTTATCTGGATGCTTTAAATTTTCGATTCTTGACCAGTCAGGAAGTTGTACACTTCAACTTCGTCCATATACCTTGAGATTTCATCGCATCAAACCATGATATTATCACTATTCTATGTCACCTTCTTTCAATTTTCAGTAAAATAGTCAACTCTAACATAATATTTAGTAAGGTCACATTTATCAAATTGTACCACAGTTGGTTCAACTGCTTATATGTTATATACATACGAAAAGATCTTTAAACACATTTGCAGATACACTATTGTTTCCTATGTTGGAATTCTTTAAGGTTCTCCAAAAAAACTGGAGACTTGAGACTCTTGTCACCTGTTTGAAAATGTTGCAAACATACAGTTACTGAATTTAGAGATATTTCACTCTGCTGTCCAGTTTCTTGAAGGCTCATGTGTCCATTAATTCTTTTTGATGCTCGAGCACCTAATACCAATGTCAGATATCTGAATAGCATCACAAGCACATCATTTGAAACTAAGATCTCATACAAGTATTACTAATTCAGCTTAGAGCAAGGTTCACCGAACCGATACTGGGACTTGTATCAGTCAGCAACTAGCACAATATGGTACGGGTCTGAACAGTGCCATTCCAAGATGTACCGATTTCTTTTTTTGAATATTTCAAGCTGAAGTCAGCAAATGGTTTGCCAACTTCACTAAAATTAAGTCGGCAAACCAATTGTTGGTTTCAATTTTTTGCAGATTTCAAATTGAAATCAGCAAATAGTTTACCATTTGCCAACTTCAATTTTAAATAATCAAAAAAATATATATACAGGGTATCCCTGTTTGTTTCAAAATAGAGGGACCCTTTGCCGACAAGCTAAGAGTGCTCTGAGCCCTCTCTCTCCCTCGCTCGCTCATGGCCTCTCTTTCTCTCCCCTCCCTCTCCCTCTCCTCTCCCTCCCTTTCTCTCACTTTTTCTATCCCTCCTCCCTCTCCCTCCGTTTGAAATTGATGAATTGAACCATGCTGGTTACTGATTGGTCTGGTTCAGTATGCCTCGAACTGACCGGCTCAGCATGGTTTAGCAAACCTTGGTTTTTAGTTCTTTCTTGTTGCATTAGGACAAATCCCTATAAAAGGAAAAAGAAGATAATCAAAAGGAAAAAAGGAGAAGACTCATAATTTGAGGTAGCTGTAAGGTCATGAATGCTAAACATACGACATTTTCTCTTGTAATACATGTGTCTAATTACATATAGGAGACATCATTCAACTAAACTATATTATGACATGAATATAATAGCTGAACTTTCCTTTAAGTTACCGAGGCATCTAGTTTAAGTGTTCAACACTTTTCAAAAAAAAAAATAATGATATCTTCTTTTCTTAATAAAAGATGACACACAATTCTTCCATCAGATTTTACGTACTAACACTAATGTGTTATACAGCATTGCCACTATTATGGTTAGTTTCCAATATAGTTCCTATAGTCAAGCTTATTCACATAAAGTTTATATGTGAGGATCCATGTGGGCATATATTTAGTCCCATATTGATTATTCGCTGGAAAGATCTTGAGTACTTATATAGGACCAAGGAACCCAAATAATACCTTCCGATTAGTCTTTTTGGATGAAGTCCTTGGTTGTTATATTATACTTCTCAAATTGTACTAGATTTGCTCAATTTGCATACAATCTGCTGAGCTCACTTCTTCAGTTGTAGACAACAACAATTTAAGCAGTAAAATGCAGATCATTAGGTTACTGATAAAAAAATATGCTCAATGCAACCAGAAACAGAAAATGCTGATGAAAATATCATGCCGAGATGTTCCACCTGTATTTCTGGAAGCATTGCATCTCCAAATGAGAAAGCAATCGCACCTAGAGCATTAAAGGCTTTGAAAATTTTAGATGAAGTGCTCCCTTGCAATGTGTAGTTGATTGACTTCCTGTCAATATTTTCTCCTACAGAAAAAGTAAAATTGGTAACCACCATCATAAAGAAAACTTGGAGATCAAATTATCTATTGTCCCGTCTACTGTTTCCTGATTAAATTTTACTGCATTGGATTACTAGTTTCACAGCCTGCATGTTTAGATGTGCTATAAACCACAAATGTATCCAACATTTTCCTTTTGCAATTGTATACAAAGGAGCAAACAACCTCAGGATTCAACATCAACGAGATAGTCAAGCTAAAGAGTAAAAGACAGCAACATTGATTATACCACTGTTAGTTCACAATATGTTCTAAGATTTTGTAGCAGGTGTGAACTCTTCTCTTTACACTGTGTATTATCTCCCTCTCTCTCTCTCTCTCTCTCACTCTCATACATACACAGACACACACACACACGTACACAACAGAGACATAATATATATGTATATACATACATAGACCAATTCATATGCACACAATATACATGTACATGGTATCCAAGTGCACGAGAAGACAGATAGACACAAGAAGTTGCTCAAACATAATGATTGTCGTTTGAAGTTCATAACATTCAAATCTTCGAAAACAAAAGCCAAACCTTGGGACAATTTGCCATGTCCCCAATCCATGCTCCAAATGCCTGATTTTGAGGCATGAGAAAATTTCACTTATATCAGAAATGATACCAAGAAGACAAAATTAACTTCAAAGATCTTGGACTCTTGTAGCCCCATCTCTTGTTTCCATGGCTTGTGAAGACTTGATGAAGCTACGTGGGAATCTGCATTTTCAAATGGAGATGGAGATGTTGGGGCGAGATGGATGGAAGAACACAAAAAGAGTGAGGAAGGAGATGATGGAGCTGGAATAGTTTTGTCGAGGATAAAAAAACTTCCAAGGCCCGCATGTGAAAATTGGATATCTGTCATAAGGTTTGCTGTCTCGATACCAAACCTCCTATAGGTACCATCATATCACTATATTGATCCACCTAATCTGGGGCCAGTTCAGCATTCCGACACTCGGTATAATCCCCGTCCTGTGTATAGATTCGACACTACTATTGTACGGTATTCAATATGCATTAGTACTGATCGATACGAAAATCTTGATTTATTGTCCTCCTTTTGCTGGTGATCTTGCTGATGCTATTTAGAGTGCCAGTACATTTGCAGCATAGCACATGGCATTTGGTCATCCATATCTTCTACATAACATTTCTATCCTCTGTCGTGGCTTTGGTCCCAAGCCTATCTTCCTCTCCATCTCTCCTATCTTAGTGTTACATTTTCTTCCCTTCTCCTCTCTCCCTCCATTTCTCTCTCTCCCATATCTTAGTTTGCCCCCCCTCTCTCTATTCTCTCCCCTGCCACTGCCACTGAGGTTCTGTATTCTCTTCTTTTTGATATCAATGTCATTTGTGTTGTCTCTGCATTATCTCATTTATGTTGAATCTTCCTTTTAACGGTTTCATTGTGAAATTTACAACTTAATTTATATTATTCTTGTGAAAAATTGGTGAACTCTTATTATTTTACTCTCTTTTGAGTTTCCCCTGTTTGGGTTAAGAATGCATATACTCCTGTTTTCATCTCCTCTAGTCCCTTAGGTTACTTTTCTTTGTTCCCTTGAATAATTGGACCATCTTGGTGCTATATTTTGTTGGTCCATACATTTTGGCAGAAATAATGACAATTGTCCCATCCACAAGTGATCATGAAGGGCAAACAGATGTCTGATGTCTTTGAATTAGTTTTATCCACTCTGTCCTCCTCTGGTCCCAATCTTTGCCTTATTTACTTGTTTTGATACCTGAAGTGCTTCTTAAGTTGATTTTTATTTTATTTTTGAAATAAATTCCTGACTCCTTTGATTCTTGTGATAATTGTTGAACTCCACTTAATGCAGTGTTTTAAGGATACATTCCTGTTTATATAATACAATTCCATGAAACCGAAAAAAAAAAGGTTTCCCACCGCATGATGTCTTGTCCTGCCACCTTCAGTCTATATTCTTTGAGTTTTTTTAGCTTTTCATTTCTTCCTTTCAGGTTGCTAATCTAATGAGAGCTGCGTGATTGCGCTGGCTGCAGTTGGTTCGTTGCCTGCCAGCAGTTTCACCACAGCAATGCCACTTAATGCAGTGTTTTAAGGATACATTCCTGTTATATAATACAATCCCAAGAAACCAAAAAAAAAAAGTTTCCCACCGCATGAGTTCTTGACATTCCCTAGTATATACTTAGTAGTTGTTCTAAGTAGTAGATACCTAGTATAATGAGGATTCCATGAGATAGAAATGGAGATGTAAAGGGTAATAAAGGGTACCAATAAAAATAGAGCAAAGAGTTCAGTAGGGCATAAGTTAAACATGTAGAACTTGAGATTAGAAAAGAAAATGTAGAAATTCACACGTAACTAGGATACTAACTTTTGGTTAAATTATAAAAATATACCAGCATTGCATGTCCTTGGCAAATGTATCAGAATATCAGTAATCATAAGATTACATAACAAAAAGGGTATTCTTATATAGACATAACTTCCCTTATATGTATATCGGATTTCATATATGCTCCCTTGTTTCTTTTTGAATACAAACATATGGCAAGCCTTGTTGGCTGAAGAGTGATATAGAACTTAGAAAGTATAATTGAGAAGCCCTTTAGAAGTTCCTGCCAGCTTAAATATCCTCAATATAGAAGTAAATTTACAATTGATGTAGCTACCAATGCAAAAAATGTTAATAGTAACTTCAAAAACATAATGATCCTAAAAGGAAATCATATTACATGATAATTCTAGCACTTTAAACTGAAAAGTACGGGAGCAAAGTTAAGCTGTATTCATTGATTTGAACTAATATGTCATATCTGTGAATTAACAAAGAGCAAATAAGTGTAATGAATTTACCATTGTATATAGTCACACCAATGGTTGTTCCAGCAAAGCCTATGGTACTAAATGTGCACAAGGCATTTACCCACCGTAGTGAGTGAATATCTGGGAGTTGTGATAAAAGTAGCTCAAAGGCCCCGAAGAAACAATGAAATCCTGTAATGTTAAAGTACCATCCCTGTGATAATATTTATACACTGCCTGAGAAAAAAACAGAAATGATTCAAGTTAGTTAACTGGTATCCACTAGGATAAATAAATGCATCATATGGCAGACTTGCCTTAAGACTGCTTCCAGCAGCAATATGGATAGCAATATTATTGCCCAAAGAAGCCACTTGTTGAAAGATTGTTACAGACCAATAACCCCATGATCCTTAGAAGAACAATAATACATTCAGTGGAGAAACAGAGAAACAATATAAAATCATGGCTCTTGAAATGAAGGTTTTAGGTCTATCAAAATTGACCCTTGCTAGAATTTCAATTAGTTATTCATATAAACTTTATGAAATAGAATCAATAGCATATGTAAATATGAAAGAAAAAATTTTCTTCTTTGCTCAAATTCAAATCTCCTAATACAAGTATTCTTTTGCTATCCTTATCCATCTAACAACCCTACCTCCCTCTCCATGTTCTATCAGTCTTAAAAAGATGTTCAACTTCTTAACAATTGTTATCTTTCTTTATCTCTCCCAATATTTTGGACTCTGAAACCTGTCTCTAAATAACCCAACAACCATCCCTCTATTTCTACTTTGCCTCAGTCCTCTCTTTCCCTGTTTTGAGCAAAATACTTATCTGATATTTTTTTATTTTGCTACTTCTTTTATTTTATAAAAATATCATACAAAATATATATTTTATTCAGTCCTCTCTTTCCCTGTTTTGAGCAGAATGCTTATCCGATTATTTTTTTATTTGCTATTCTTTTTTAAAAACTATAATACAAAAAATATATTAATTTTTAAGTAAACTTATTTTTTCTTCAAGTTTTTTTACTTCAGTAGATAGACATTTTTGTTCTCGTGTTATTTAAAATATATTTGTAATTTTAACAAATATTTTTCATCATGACATCTCATATGCTGCTTATAACCTAAATTACATTTTAAAAAGTTCTCTATTTTTATCTATTTCATGTTATTTATGCTTTTACTTTTTTCTTAGAAAACTTCTTTTCCATATTTTATTTATGAAAATTATATATATTTTATTTAACTATCTTTTCCACTACTAATAAGAATCTTTAACTTATCCTTTTTTTAACTTTTTGTAGAATAAATTTCATATTTTGAGTTTATTATTTTATGTTTTATGTTTTGATATTTAAAATATTATTCTATTTTATAGTTACTAATCATTTATCTCTACGAATCACATGATATCAAATATTTTGAACATTTAAGTTTTTTTAAAGTTTGTATCCAATAATCCTGCCAAGGAATGCTTTTTTCATTATTATATTTTATAGCTATTAAATGAGAAGTCTGCATACATGAATGCTCTAAATTAAGAGGGCCTTTTCCCATTATAAATCATAACTAGTCAAAGACTCACGTATTGCACAGGGTCGGATGTATAAAATAATTTTCTTCTAGATCTGATCAGATTGAAAAAAAATTATATCTAAATAATAAATAATATTCATTCAACTTCTTAAGATCACTTCATATTCTTAACTACCTATATAAATAGGCTTTAATTATCAGAATATAATAATACCATACATTAATAACATAATTTAATGTGAAGAGGTATTCCTTACAGATGGTACAACAAAACTCATTTGAGAAGCTGAGTTGGCAACACTCCAATACTCCTTCACAGAGTATTATTTATATATATATGTATATATATATATATATGTATATATATATATATATATGTATATATATGTATATATATGTATATATATGTATATATGATAGGACCAAAACCTCTCACTTTATTCAAAAATAGTGAAATAACCCAGCTAGGAATATAGAAATTGTAAGCAATGGTTCGCCGGACCGATCAATGTCGTACTGTGCCATACCACTACCGAATAGATATACAATCTCGTACGATATCGACACTTGGTATGCTTTGCTGTTTTATACCATATTGTATATTGATACTATAACAAGATGATTCCGATAAGAGTCCAGTACCAAGATGAACCTTGGTATGCATTGAAGAGTAATTAATGGGGTGATAATGCTGCATTCCACATGCACATTTGCAATGTGCCTTTGGTTCAAAATTCATATAGAGAGGATGTTATTAAGGTCATGATCATTCAGTCATAATGTTCAAAAGGACAACTTTCAACTAATTATAAGACTGAAGGTCACAAGCCAAACAATAAAAGTTTTTTGGATATAATATAAATCATTTGAATTTTGATTTCCTAAGATGCTCTGTTTATCATCAGCATCCAGAAATTGTGTTCATGACCAATATTCACTAATGCACAACGATTCTTCAGATACTGTGAATTGAGCTTCAACACAAACTCCAAAAGTACCATGAAAGAAGATTTCTAGAATATTAATCTCGATGCCTCTCAACTCAATGTCAAATTAATTATACCTTGATTGTTAAGCAAATGGAGACCAGCAGATCCTCATTGTTTGGCTTAATGTTAATTTGCAGAAGTTCACCAGACTGGAAAGTCTCAAGAAGAGAAATTAGAATTAAGATATGGCTTCATTTGGTATATTCTAGGTTTGCAAGGAGTTATATCTAACAATGGAATTCTTATGTCCAAATTGGGTACACAAAATATTTGCTCAGTAAGTAGAAAGCTAGATCAAGATAAGATGACGCATTATGAACACCACTCAAGTTGAAATAAAAATTTGAAGAAAATCTTCAAAAGGAGGGTTTGTCTAGTTGGTAGTTGGGAGAATGATCAATACCATACCTAATACCATTGCATAAGTTTTGGGGTCCTAATCAATTAATCATGCTTCATAAAGTTTTGATTCACCCTAAGTTGCATGCTAAGATGTCTATAATCCTCACAAAACATATTTACTAATCGTGATCACATGACAGTAAAGACATAAATCCCAATTGGCCTGCTACTGTGGTTGACAGGTAACCTACTTAAGTTATTGAAGCCCAAATAAAACCCTAATAACTTGAAGAACAGTTCCTACTTTATTTTGCAAGAAAACTATAAAATTCAATATTTATTCTACTAGGCAGGTCGACAGACAGACAGAGTTGCAATAAAGGAAATTGTTCTTTTTTAAATAAGGACAAGCATGTTTTGGTACTTTCTTTTAAAATTTCAAGAATTATGCCCTATAAGCCAATCGCATATGAGATGCGATAGGATGTTTATTGTAATTTGTCTTCCAAACTCATGTAATTGATATTAATATTATTAATAAATTAATATTTTGATTCATTATATGCTGCATTTTATTAATTTTAAGATTATAATGAACCCATAGGTTTGGACAATGATTTTAGGGCCGTGATAAGATCACGCCAGTGAGACCTAAATCCTTGATAGTCCTGATCTAAAATATTCTTAGTCGTTGGTACATTGAGTCAGGAATTAATGATACCGATAAGACTAGCATGTCATATGTATGCTCAGAAATGAAGGTGGTTG
>KE504806.1:448840-461009 GCA_000441515.1 Elaeis oleifera | reverse complement strand
CCTCCACATTCACCAAAGCCACGCAAAAATATAATTGCCGCTAACCTCAAATCAGCGTGAGAAATAAAGAGTCCTTCTTAAAGAAGGCTCTTTATTAAACGTGTTGCCTTAGAAGATAAATCAGAAATCTTATGTTTTAATGCCAAAATTAATAAAATTTTTATGGCACGTAGAGAAGGAAGAGTCCTTCTGCTCCAAGTATCTGAATCACCAAAAATTCACTCGGTGAATTTATTTGGTGCGTGGGAAGTTGGAGCGCCAAAAGTTGGCGCCCCTTCATCCCATGTAATGTCCCCTGGTCCCCTATTTATAGGGGACGTCCTAGATGGCTTCTGGCTGAGATTTTTGGGTGAGCCAGAGAGAAGGGATGTGAAAATCATAAGAAAAAATTTGAAAAAATTATAATAAAAAAAAAAATTTGAGTGGCAAAAGTTACAATAAGGGTGGTGAGATTTTCAGTAAGTGTTGCTGGAGTTTCCTAAGATTTAGTTTTCCATATGTTGGAGTCAAAAATTAAATCCTAGACTATGTGACATCTGAAGAGTATCTTTTTGTGTCGTTTTGGTGGCAAGATTAAAAGCATCTAAGCTTTGGTGCGATCGAGACGCAAGTTAGAAGCCGGCAGTGTTCTTGAGAAGATAAGGCTGCGGCTGCGCATTGGTTGGGAAGGATCTTGGCCAACTTCCGTGTGGATCATCATTGGAGGACTTCTACCTTCGGATCTTGTGGAGAACACCAACGTGCCACTTTTCCATTTTGGTTAAAGTATAATAGTCTATCTCTTTGCATGCTTGAATTTGCTTTGATCGTGTTCGGCAAGGTGATTCTAGGGTTTTGGGTTCGGCTCAATAATTTTATTTGATAAAGCTATTGATTTGAGTGTTTAAAAATTTTAAAATCACTTTCCGCTGTGTGGCTGGAATCCAACACAAGCATGTTTTGGTACCTTTCTTTCTAAAGTTTCAAGAACACAGATAAGCAAGGAAAGATGGACCTTCAGTTATTGGCGTAAGAGAAAATATTCTTATCTTATGTGTACGATTAGCCATATGAGAAGTAGACTTCAGCTGTATAACCCATGCTTAGATACATAAAGATTATGAGCCACATTATACCATATCAATCATATGAATTCTCATCTTCCCTTTTCTCAACTCCTTTTTTTTTCCTCATTCTTTCCCCTCTTCCTCTTTATTTTCTAGTAAATAGAGGCCAAACTATGAAGCTCTTCTTTCTTTTAATTACATTGTGAATATGCATATGTTTGTGGTGTGGGGAAGTGTTTAAGACTAATTAAATGATGGTCTTTTTCTGGAAGACAACACATCACTATTTTTAACAAGTTAAGGGAACTAACAGATTACAAAGCAATTAAAATGGTAAAAACACTTCACTAGTTTACTTCATAATCAAGAAGAAATTCTTTAATTTACTAATCCTTGTAAAAGACTTAAATTTTTTAATTAAGAGGAACTAACCATATATACTTTTTGCAAGTAGACGATAAGTAGTGTGCTTCTTTCCATTCCATTCCCATAATGAAGCAATTAATAAACTGGAATACCATGTCACGAGTGTTCCACCAACCAAACTGCAAACACCTGAATTAAAACAGAACGGCCAAAATTTAATTCTAGTCTTCTAATAACCGAATATATGAAGGATTCAGTCAAAAAGTTATAGCACTTAATGGAAATTAAGAGATTCATGAAGAATCAAGCGATCGAAGTTCCCATATTTCAGGAATATAAGACTACTTAATGTTGCATTTTCAGATTGGAGATTCATCTTCTAATAAATTGTGTTCTTGGATCTACGTTCAATAGGATCAGTGCAACTAATATCATATCCTTGTCAACTTTTTTCCTAGCAACCGGTATCAAGATCATTTTGGAAAAAGAAATCTTAATATATCTTAGAGTAGAATGGAGGATGGGAAAATATATAGACTCATGTCGTTACTGATTGCTTAAGAGGATAGTGTCCATGGGTTTAAATGTTGGGCATGCATAGCTGCATAAAGATAGGATGACTGATTTTTCAAAGTCAGAAAATAAGAAAGAAACCAGGTGTGCATGTCTTGAAGGAAGATGAAACATTGGAATTGCAAAGTGATGCAGATGACAACAAGAACTGGCGAAACATCAATTATAGAACAGGGCTGATATTTGAATAAAAGCATTGAAAGCTACTTGGCAAAACCTGTATAAAAGCTGTGAGATCCGATCTGCACCATCTTAATGGGGCTTAGTATAGCGCTTTTGAATATCAGTAGAGAAATCCATTTGGGACAATGTTTGCTAATTACAGTTTCCATAAAGCCAAGTACTAGGTTTAAATTAGACCAGTAAATTCTTTCTCACCGTTCCCTTTGAGGGCTGTCTATCTAGCAATGCAAGATTCATCAGTTGTTTCTCCAAACTTGTTCATTTAACTATCTTAGGTCTTGCCATCCAATCTTGGCCTTTTGGCAATTAGTAGCCCTCATTGTGAAAGCTTCCACTGATCTTCAGTATCCATCCCATATGATCATAAATGCAGGAACTCATCTATAACCAGCATGACCATTTGTCTCCTCTGCTGCATTCAATCTTAAGCTTATCCTTTCTGCCATTACCATTTACCAAACTACCACCTTAATGGTCTCATTGTTGTGATGCCCACTTATGAGCATAAACCTGTTCCGTTGCTAAAAGCAATGAACCATCATCATATAGAGTCATTATTCAAGAGTCAATACTAAGTGGTATGCCATATCCAGCTCTTCACTTCATTTATCCAGCTCATTTCATTTCAACACAATCCATTACCCAGAACTGATTGTATAATTAAGCTAACAGAGCAAGAGTTCTGAATCATCATTTCTCTCTTAACTCCTTATTAAATTGCACAAACTGTACATATTATGATTCTGTTAATGTTTGGACCCTTCTTCTCAACAGCCTTTCTTCCTAAATATTAGTTTGCATGTGCAACACCTTCAACTGCAGATATCATATCCTGAAAATTCCTTATTTTCAACAATTATTCATCCATAGCAAATGTAAGTAGATCAGGAATAAAGATCAACAATCAGAGAATCTCAATGCAAGTGAACTATTTTTACTATTAGTCCTATTATGGTTTATTATTCACCTTGCATCTAATGTTCATTGAACTATTTTTTCAAATGCTCTAGGTCAATAAACCATATTTATTTTCTTTCTCTTTCCTTTCATGTAGGAAATTCCTTGGGAAGAAGATAACCTCAAAACTTTAAAATCTAGTCCTTAAATTATTGTATTTTGCCAGTCAATGTGTTATCACTGATGCCAATTGGAAACAACAATGCATTCCTTCACAGTGCTTGATGCTTTAATAACAACCATACATGTAAGTTAAAATTTTAAACTTGTCATTCGAATTACAAAATGATTTATAATAGTTATTATTAGGAACTAGGAAGAAGAAAGAGAATTTTTCACTTCAGTACCTCGCATTTCTAAGAAAAGAAGAAAGAAAAAAAAAACAAGTCATACATGTAAATTAAAATTTTAAACTTGTCATTCAAATTAGAAAATGATTTATAATAGTTATTATTAGGAAGAAAAGAGAAATCTTCACTTCAGTACCTCGCATTTCTAAGAAAGAAGCTAAGAAAAAAAAACAAATTCTACAGGGCTAATAAGAAGAGAAGAAAGAAAAGATTCCGACCTGCCGGATTCGAACCAGCGACCTAAGGATTAACCTGCTCAACTACAGTCCTCCGCTCTACCAACTGAGCTAAGGTCGGATTGATGTGGAAACAAACCCATCTAATTTCGTCAACAAATTATCAGGAAGAGAAAAAGGAAGAGGAGAATAATACCAAGAGGCCAGCCAAGGGATGCGAGAGCAAAGGGCAAGGGAGCATAGGCCGCCGGCGTGGCGATAGTGGTCGCCACGTGGAACGCCGCGTGCCTCCATGTACCCCTCCCTCCTTCAGAGATCACCTGCTGCTCCTCGTCGGAGGAGCTCCTCCTCATTTCTCACGCACTCTTCTTCGACCACTGAGAAAAGATAGCGAAGGACTTCTCCATTTGTTTTGGGAAGTGGGACGAATATGGGAGAATCTCGCCTATTCCCGGACAAAAGTCGCAGGCGGTGGGAGGACGGCACCTCTGTTTGCTGGGATATTAAAGCTATCATTTCCGGTGACAAGGATGAGTATGGGGTGCTCCGCTATCGCACGCAGTGCCGCTTTGTCAACTGGTGCGGCTCCCACCTCGTTGACCTCCATACGATAGCATTAGGGGCATTTCGCACTGCACGATGATCCTAGAATAAAAAATGATGTTCGTTTGGTGTTGAGATCACAAGGCACACACACAAAAACACGCACAATCCTATATCTTAAATCACTGTATAGCCTTGAGGTGAGAAATTGATCTTTGATGCCAATATTTAAGATGATAGCAATTGTAAACTTTAATTAGAAAAAAATTATCTCTATCCCATGAAAAAATTAGTATATTTATATACCAAGTATGGTAATTTTAGATCATTGAAGATCAAATTATCCTAGGATAAAGATCGTTAGTAATCTAAGATCATCTTGATGATCTCATTTAAATCATCAAATATCAATTTAGATTTGGAGTGCGATTGACTAAGTCTTTAAACTTAATCTTTTACAATTAATCAAGATGGACTTGCGACCTAACTAGCTTCTAGTGTCTAGTGAGCTTGAGAATTGAATTCAGTGATATGCTTTAGGCTTGTAATTAATACATCGAGTCCAAAGGGCTCAAATAATAGGCAAACCAAAATGGTAGGCTGGTGGCTTGGCACGGGACAAATGTTAGAACTCAAGAGTCCAACGCTCATAATGTTAGACGATTATTAATTATTTAAATATTTTCTAATTTTTATTGAATGTGTTCATTTAATAAACTATTTATTTTTTCAACTAGTTCAATAACTTAGGTTTTTGATTTGATTTGCATGACAGAAGAATTCTTTCAATCCGCATAACTCCAATCTCTCAAAATAAAAAAAAATGAAGTAGAAAATTTGGTAGAAGCAGGATCTAGTTTTTTTTCTTCATTCGTAATTATAAATTGAGATACATAGTCTATATTTATAATAATGAGATCTATCATTCTAGTTCTTATAGGATTAAATTTTTGAAATAATTATTACTAGTGAAAATAAATATGAAATAACTAAAATTTATAGGAGATAAATCTTGACTTCTACATCAATTTAGCCTTCAATTATGTTGTTTAATTCTTTTCAAATTGAAAATACATCTAATCAAATTCTTTCTTCAAAGAAAATTTTCAATTTTACCAGCCCTTTAGGCCTAAATGATAGAATTTTGGCATCTTCGCTTGGTCCACTACATCATTTGAAGGGTAGCATTATATTGTAAAGCTCAAAAAATTATCTAATTTAAAATAAAAGACGATCTAAACCTATGACCAAGTGATAGCTTCTGAAAGTTTGGTTTACAATTCGACATTCCAATATAGTAGATCCCACTCTTGGATCCTCTCTAGCTCTATCCATCATGGCCAAAGTGGTTTCTATCAAGTCTTAGGAAAGATTAATGCAAGTAGTGTTATGTTTAATACTTCTTCAGTTAGTGGTAATTGGGTCGGGTCAGATCAGATATGAGTCAGATTAATATGGGTTGGGTCAGAAAATTATCAATCCAAATTCGATTTGTTTATTAAATAGATTAAAAATTCAAATCTGAATCTAACCTGTTTATTAAACAATAACCTAATTCAAACTGTTTAACTTATTTATCAAACATATCAAATTAGATTAAATGGATTAAACAAATCGAGTTAAATAGATCAAAAATAGGTTAAGCAGATTTTAAACAGATTAAACATGTCTTTAATGGGTTAAACAGGCCGGTTAATGGGTCAAAAATAGATTAAACAGATATTAAACAGGTTAAATAGGTTATCTACTCAATTCGATCTGAATATTAAATGAATTAAATGGGTTAAACGGATAAAATATTTGAAACCCAAATCTGACTCAAAATATTAAAATGAGTTAAACGGGTTGATTTGTTTCCGATCGAAATTTATTTAGCTTAAATTCAAACATAAATTATATCGAATATAGATCGGACTAATGGATTGGATCATATTTTGCCGGCACTAGATTTTAACAGGGATATCCAGGCTTTTGGACTACTCACCACATGCAAACATGCTCGGCTGAGCCGGCCAGGCTGTGCATAAAGTTAGCATGAGCCGTGCTACGCAGGCTATGTGCATGGAGAAGCCTACCGGTAACTTCTAATTATTTAACTTATTCCAAAATTATTTCAGTGTTTAACTTAGGCTCAACTACAGTACTTATCTAGCGGTTGGAGATGCCTCTACGGCCAAACTAGCCATTAAGAGAGCTTTATTTGGTACCCTCCCAAGTCCAAAGTGCTTATTGCAGCCTTAATTGGTACAATATATTAGAAAGTTCTTTCCCTACAAAGGTCATATCCTGCTCTCTGCTCGCTTTACCCGCCTACATGTTCCACTATTTGTACTACTATTTTCACCATGTTGTTTTGTACTTTTGAAATTATTAATTTCAAGCAGCTGAAGGAATTGCTTGGTCAAGCTTTCCATGTCCTCGTACCGTGCTTGGCAGGGCCTTGAGATTTAAACATCCGTTGTATTGGAGCCAAGCCCATTGTTTCGTTCCCTAGTATTAAAATTTTGGAAAGTATTGCCATTATATTATAGGATAACAAAAGCAAATTCTGGCTGTTTAAATATATAGGTCTGTTTGGATGGTTTTATCAAAATTCTATAAGATTTGTGGATTAGGCTGATACGATGGTTAGAAGCTTAGATCATAAGCTAGGCTAGGCCTTTGCTTACACGTGCCTAGAATCATCTTTTGAATGGATTGATCTGAATCCCATTGAGAGAAAAGAAATGACCTAGTGAGATCTTTTTTTTCTCTATAGAATTTGGATCAGTCCACTCAATCGATAGTCCTGGGTATATATAAATATAGGTCTAACTTATCTTATAATCTAATATTTTGGTGGTTGGACTGACTTAACCTATAAATTTTATAGAAGTTTGGGCCAACCATCCAAACAGTCCCATAAGAGACAATAGAAACCATGCTTTTAGAAAAGGTCCCAGCATTAAGAGGGTTTTGGAGTCTTCATGGCAGAAGATGGAGATAGGCTGCTGCGCTCATTCCTCTCTAGCCCCCCAGTCAAAGGAAGAAGACAAAATTAGAGGAATATGGAGGGGGGATGATACGTGTGGCTCACAGGCAAGATGATAGAATGCAGAGTATAGTGAGATGATCAAAATACCCACCTCCTTGCCAAGGAAAGATGGAAAAGAAGTATATTTAAATTAATAAACTTTTGAAAGAAACCACAAGCAATTTAAGAAAGATAAAAAAGCAACAGAGAAAGTTGCAGAACATCCTCAGATATATATATATCCAAGGTAGAGAATAAGGGTTATGTTTTTATTTTGTTAAATTTCTGGGTTAAGAGTAAATAAATCTGAGATCGATCGAAGAATCATTACCATGACCAAAAATGCAACCATGTGGTGAAGAAAAGTGAATGGTTCAAAACAATTAAGCAACATTTTTTTAGAAGTGATTTTTCTGAGAACAAACTGGACATTCAGCCAGTCACAAGAGTAGGCATTGTATCACCCTTCCAATAACTGAGTCCAGTTGATCATACCACCGATCATATATACATATTTTAAGAAACTTATTAAATTGATTATAAAACATTTATGATCATTTTTTTGGTTCATAATGTTAAAATTCTGTAATATGGTTCATTAATCAAGAGAGTTGCTTGTACATAGGAGTGCAGGGGTTTTATATATTCAATACTTAATTCTATTTTCTTCCTTGGTTATTTTTTTTTTTTTTTAGGTTATAAGTTTGGAAATTCTAGTAGGAATGAATTGGATTTCCCATTGCATTCATAGAGTGGGTAGTCTGTTTGAGTAAGGTCATATCAATCCAATACCTTCCCAGCCCAAAATCTTGGGGGATTGTATATATATATATAAAAAAAAAAAATCTGTGGAGGTCTTTGAGGCGGTATAGATGGGCTTGAGGCTAAGATTAGGATAGGTCTATAGAAGATCTAGCACAATTCTACTGGATTTTTCAAACAAGCTCTTAATAGATTTTAGCAAGTCACAACACACCACTACCAGAAAAGAATGCCCAGAAGATAGAAGCCACCAAAAATAGTCGACGGCCTTGGCATATCTAATCTTTGAACCCTTGACCATACCCTCCCCTAATGAAATGGTGGTAGAAGTTTAACAAAGAACATCGGAAACGTTGGTGCACTTTTGCAAGGAAGATATACTACTCAAGCTACTCACAAAGCCATCAAAATATATCAACAATATCGCCTCGCTCTTCGGCAAAGGAGTGCTAAATGTATTTAGTTTATTTTGCTAGTGCTTCACTGTGATAGTAGGGAATGGGCAGCAACTATTTCTCTGACGGATGATTTGGTAAGCCGAAGTTTTACTCCGCAGGCTTTTACCGTGTTTGTTCTCCCTCGCAAAGAATCAATATATAAGCTTGGCCGAATTCATGGCACGGAATAGTTGGGAGGAATAGTTGGCAAGCCTCAGTGACAATACTCAAAATAGTCTACCTCACTGATAGCATGGATGGTAGATGATTGACATAGAGCTCCGCTGCAACATTCTCACTAAGACAATGCTATACATTTTTGATGCATGGAGTATTCATTTTTTAGTTTGGATTTTCAGTCTGGAAACTCCCACATCCTGAGAAACTAAGGGAAATGTTGAAGGGGAATTTCAAGTTCTACCTCTCTCTGAGGGTTTTATTCTCTTCTTTCCTCCATCAAAGAGATCAAAGCCAGGGTTCTATCAAAAGGGCCTTGGACTCTCATGGGACAAGTTTTGGCTCTTGAAAGCTGGAGGCCTAAGTTTAAGCCAGTTAGAGATCAGATCTGATATGCTTCCATCTGATCAGACTTTCGGACCTACCCCTTGAGCTCTAGGACAAGGAGATGATAAAAAGATAGTGTCTATTGTGGATAGACCCCTCTACCTGGATGAATGGATAGAAGCTTGCTAAAGAATGGGCTTCACCCATATCTATATCCAAATTGATCTGCAAAAGAGTATTTATCCTGGAGCCAAGATCTGGTTCAAAGATGAGGCTATCTGAGGTAAGAATTTATTCATGAAGACTTGTTAGACATATGCTATGCATGCGACAAGATTGGACAAATCATGGAGGACTGCCCTTGACCAAGAGAGGGGGTAGATCAAGCTAAACCTTTTTATGGACCCTGGATTTGCAATAAGGGTGCTGATATCGATTGAGATGTTGCCACACCTTTCTTTGTTAAATACTTCAAATCTATGCTCAAGTAGCACCGGCCTACAATATGTTGTATTTTGAAGATGAGACTATCCACCGATTCCTTTCTTGTACCAATAGAATGATGGGTCCTCAATGGAATGTTTATATAGTGCCATTCATTGGCCTATTCAGGGGCATATTATCACTTAGAGGAAGAATTTTGGGAGGTCACCTTTACTCATATCGATAGATCGTTTGTTTGTGGTGTAGTCACCTCTCATAACGGCCCAACATAGGTTTTGGGAGTTGTTTTTGCATTAATTGTGAGATTTAATGTAGATTCATTTGGAGTTTTATGCTAAATATCTTGTCTCTTGGACATCCTCTTTTGCTTATGGGTGATTTCAATTGTATCCTGCAAGCTGAGCATAAGAGAGGAGGCAAAGCTTTCAAAGCTGATAGAGATATAAGAGATTGCAGAACCTTTATGAGACTTTCGGGCTTGATTGATCTTGGCTTTCAAGATCGAAATATATCTAGTGCAATCATAGATTTTGGCTGGCTAAAGTCTGGGAGAGGTTGGACAGAACCTTTGCCACCAATTCTTGGCTTGATCTTTACTCTGAATCCAAGGTGCAGCACCTTGCTAGATTTGCCTCAAACTATTGTCCATTATTATTATCAATCAATGATTGAATGCCTGAAGGCAAGCCATCTTTTAGATTTGAAAAACTCTAGTTGTTTCGGCTGAGTGTCAATCAGGTGGTTAGACAATCATGGTAATGCCAGGCATACCATTCTCTAGGGGTCAGGTTGTCCCTTCTTTTGTACAATACTAAAATTGCTCTTCGAATATGGAGTAGAAGGAGCATTGATAGTATTTTTTGGAGTATTGAAAACCTCCAAAAGGATATTTTTCTTCTTCAAACCCTCGAGGCTAAACAAGGAGGCCTTGATATGCATAATCATTTGAAGCTCCTGGACCTTCTTCAGCACTATCATCATATTCTCTACCTTCACGAGGTTTTATGGAGATAAAAATCTAGAGTCACATGGATGCATGAGGGGGATGCTAATATCAAATACTTTTATCGATCTAGTATGCTTTGATGATGCTAAAGTTTGACATAGAAAAGATTTTTGACAAGATCCAATGGAGTTTCCTAATTCGAGTATTGACCCAATTTGGTTTTCGCTCTCGATTTATTCGTTGGATCCGAGCTTATGTTCTGCAATCCCAATTTGCTTTGTTGGTCAATGGCATTCCTACCCCTAGTTCCTTACCTTGTGTGGGCTGAGGAAAGGATGCCCCTTATTTATTCTTTGCTCTAAGATGCTCTCGAGGGTCCTTCATGATGCAGTGAGCAGCAACTGTTGCATGCCTATCAGCTCAAAGGTCAAGGACCTCAAGTCTCCCACATCCTTTTTGTAGTCTGTTGGTTCTCTAAGCTTTGATTAAGAATGCCATTATCCTAAAAGTGCTCTTTGAAGCTTAACTACTCAGGGCAAGCCATCGATAAATCTGGTAATCTTTAGCCCCTATACTCCCATGGACATCAAAAGTTAATCCGAGTCATCATTCTTATGACTATTATGCACTGGGTCTGGAAATATCTCGGAATTCCTTTATTGGGTTTCAAAGCTGTTGACTTTCACTACCTCCTAGATAAAGTGGCAGCCAAACTTGCAAATTGGAAGCGAAGGGCTCTCTCCTAGTGGGAAGAGCAACCTTTCTAAAAGCAGTGTTGTGTTTCATTCCTATCCATACAATATCAAGCCTTCATGTTCCAATCTCAATTAATAAAATGGAATGGGAGTTCAAGGCCTTTCTATGGGGGCATCAGCCTGACAAAAGAAGCCTACACCTTATTGCTTGGGAAACCATCTTCTCCCCAGTCCAGGAAGGAGGATCAAGCCTGACCTCCGTGAAACTCAGACAATAAGCATTGCTTTCCAAATTGGCTGCTTCTCTTGTTCTTCAACCAGGCTCTCTTTGGGCTCAAGTAATCCAATCTAAATACAGTTCCAATGGCTCTTGGCTTTCTTATAAGTGGCCAACAAAATGCTCCCCTTTTTGGTCCAAGCTATGTCATCTTGATTTCTATACTCAATTCCAATACTTGTGGATTGCGGGATTAGGTGAAAGTACTCAAATCATGACTGCCCCTGGATCTCTCAAATTCCTCCAAGTCATCGGCCTACATAAATATTAATTCTTGTTGGTATATACCGACCGACCCTGGTGCCGACTGACCACTACGCCGACTCACCGACACCGGTTCGCCGACACCGACCGGCGGCGACTCTTCCACAGATCCTAACGCAGGTCCACCGCCGAGATGGACCGACCATCCGACTCCGCCCGACCGACAACGGGCGGTCCCGACAACGGACGGTCCCGACACTGACTGTCGGCAACGACCGATCTGGGATTGTCGGCTTGACTAGCCGACACCGACTTCCACGGACCCTCCAGACAGCCGACTCCCGACACACAGTCGGCCAGCCCCTCCAAGATTGCCGAACGACCGGCATGGGCTGCAGTCCTTCCAAGGACGCGCTGTACGACCACCAGGGGGCCTTGCCCTGCCAGGGACCTGGGAAAAAGTCCTGCCAAGGACGCCAATTAATTCCTAGGACCTGTCAATCCATCGACAACATGGCAATCCCCGGCGATGTGACAGCCCGGGGCGATTTGACGGCTCTACAGTTGTCAACATCATGGACGGCGGAACCATACCGCCTCCCACTATAAAAAGGAGTAAGGCAACAGCTTTGGTAAGCTCTCCTCGGCTCTCCGAAACCTCTCGAACTCCCCACCGCTGAGCTCTTTGGTTTT
>KE504806.1:413999-431382 GCA_000441515.1 Elaeis oleifera | reverse complement strand
CTGGCCCCACCGCAGTTGGATCACTCCTTTCGGCCCACCCCGATCATTTCTCCTGGTATCATCGCCATCCGACCCTCATTTGGCCCACTCTCCACATCTCTGAATACATTTTTCATGGTAAGTCTTCTTTGATTTTCTTATTTTATAATTTATTTACAAAAAATTGGTAGTTATTTTTTTTATTTATAACTTATTTACAAAAAAGTGGTAGTTAAGAGATACCAAAAAAAAAGTCACATATAGACAGTAATTGATGCTAGTCAATGTAATGTTAAAGCATAATAGTTAATTATAGTTGATCATAGTTGACTAATTAATTCTTAGCCAGTATAATGTATCAATCAATTTATTGTAAGTGATCAGAAAGTAATAATTTTTGATATGAATAGTAATTGACCAATTAAGAAGATATTATGTGATTAAATTGTTCCAATTAGCTTGATGGTCAAATCTTGTTTGATCATATTGTTATGAAATAAGTATACGGTCTATTGGGCCTGTCAAAATGTTCTTGAAGGTGTCATGATATCTATCAAAATTCTTATAGACATCCATGTAGTATAAGCAGTCTAATGGACTGTTAGATGTATATCGTAGAAGTCAAGTTGGCTGACACATGTAACTTTCTAGTGGTATAGTTTATAATTGAATAAATAAAAATATTAATTTTCATTCATGTAGAGTCACGTGTCCATGAATCGTTCAAGAATTAATAAGATGATGATATATATTCTCAAGAGTTGAAAATTTGAGGCATGTGTCATTGGTGATCAATTTTAAATACTTTCGATCAATGGATCATCACGAGAACGGTGATTGATCTGATAAGATTGATGTACGGATCACTTTCTTGGATAGACAAATCTCGAATCTACGGTATGGAGATACTGAAGTGAGAGTATAGATGATTGTTAGAGAATAATGGTACCGAGCGTGACCAATACAAGTAGTCACATGGATGTCTATCCACTCGTTAGTGACATACTCGATGTTGCAGTGATGTTAGTAGTCCTTAGACTTGCGATGCATTGGTCACTTACAATAGGGCAGCTATAGTTTGACTGCACCATAACTCGATCTTCTAGCCATACGGAGCTTTGAGATGTATGTTGACTGTAGTAGGTTTGTTATAGGAGTAGGATGCATATCTAGATGGGATCTATCGATCTTGATAGATAAGGAGTAGTCTAATGTTATTCATGAGATTAAGTTCAGAAGACCATGACAGTGTCAGAGTGAATGATGAAAATGATTTTCATAGGGCTTCACTTATGAATTGAATCGATTGAATATTATATATGACAAGCGATGAGGTTTAACGAGTTATCCATGATCTTTGTCCTATCAGAACTCATGATAGAAGGACCGAATCACATGGTAACTGCACCTAGAGGTTCAATATTCTATTTTGTTGGATTGCCACTACATACTCTAGATGTCACTGATGGATTATGAGACTCATCGAGCATCATGTTGATGATAGATGATCCTTGATGGATAGAATTAGAATCGTTCCAACCTGTCAAAGAAGTTTCAATGATATTGTGATAGGGATTACAGTATATCTCACTACCAGATAGAATAGAACCTATGGATCACATACAAAAGAGATCTTTGTCCGATCAGATGGTTGATCGGTGATTATGAATCATAGAGGGATCTAATTGTCAATATGATTGATCCAATACAATTGTTGTAATTGTCTAACTTACTAAGAATTAGTGAGTTATAGGAGGATAAATTAGCAATTAGATTGCTAATTGGCTCAATTTGATTGAGCAATGGGACTTGGATCAAGTCTAATTGAATTGGATTCAATTTGGCTTAACTTGAGTTTGATTAGATCAAGCTTAATTGGATTATAGAAGAACCTAATTGCAAGAGAAATTAATTTCTAATTAGATTTGAGTGCCATCTAATTTCTAATTAGATTAGGATTGAATCAAGAGAAATTAGCTTCCTAGTTGGACTAGGATTTCATTCTTTTGGGTCCAATCAATTCCTAATTGGATTAGGATTTGAATAGGGTTTAAATCAGCCACCTAAAGAGATCCCATTTTAATTGGGATTCTCTCTCCTTGTGCCATATAGAAGCCCCATAAGGAATTCACGCCGCTCCTTTAATTTGCGTGAAGAAGTTCATGCCAAAAGAAATCTTACATGCCAATAAAATAGGAGGAGGCATCCAAAAGTTGGACACCCCAAACTCTAACTAAACCCTACCTAAACACCTATAAAAGTGGGGCCTCTTGTGCATGGGGTTTTAGATGAGTTTTAGTGAGAGAAATCTAAAAAATATTCAAATTGTGCGTGGGTTCTCTTGAGCGTGGAAAGCGAAGAAAAAGGAAGAGTTCCTTCTTGAAGACATGGTTTTTGAAAGAAGAGAAAAGGGTTTCTCTTGATGAGGAAGAAAGAAAGAAGAGTTCTTCTTAGCATCAAGATCTCTAGTGTAGAGATCTTATGTGTGGATTGCAGGAAGAAAAGGAGAGGATCTCCTTGTTCTTCATTCTTCTCTTGTTCATCCTCTTCTTCCTTTACTAATCTTCTTTGAGAGAGTCTGAGAGATCAGTGGAGATCAGTAACATCAACCATCAAGAGGCATCTTCTGCAAGGGAGCTAGCATCTAGGTGAAGGCATAGGCCTCTGATTGGATTCAAGGGCCTCGTGTGGATATCCATAGAAGCCAGATGTATGTGCGGCTAATCGAAGATCTCAGAGTATACTACGATCATCAGCTGTAGTGTTTATTGACCCACGCAAAGGTATGGAGATCAGATCTCCCGTTAGATTTATTTTTTGATCATATTTTAGATCGAATAGTTTCATGTTCATATGATAGATCTTAGATAGTTAGCAGATTAGATCTGATGCATGTTAGATTAAAATAATTTAATTTAATTATTTCTATTGTAATTAGATTAGATCTAATAAAGTTTTAAAATGCATGCGTGTAACGACCTGATAACCCAATAGTGGCATCAGAGGCAGGTTCTGATATGAACATGAAATTGATTTAGATATGAAATCTAATGTGCAGAAATCAGATCTGAAATTGATCAATTATTTGATATTATTCTGACATAAGGTTGTCCTGACATAACTTGATTATGTTGTATGGTTGTCCTAGAATGATGTAGAATATTAAAATTATTAGATCTAAAATTTTTGCATGGTATTCGACATGATTGTCATGTTGTTTTAGATCTAAAATTATTTCAGATCTAAAATAAATCAGGTTTGCTTCAGATCTGAAATTAGTTTTAGATTTGAAGATGTTTCGCAGAGTTTCAATAGGATCTAAAATTTATTTTTGATTTAAAATCAGATCTGAAATTTGATTTCAAGATCTGAAAATTCTGCACATTGGGTTCATGGGTAGACTAGATTGGATCTGTAATCAGATTACAGTCCTTTAGATTTTTGATTGGTACATATTGGGCTCAATCAGGATAGGCAATTGATCGAGCCGAATCAAAGAATTGATTGCAATTAGGTCAAGTCTGCTTAAGATCAAAACAATAATTGTAGGATTAAATCGATTAACATGCATGTGTGCTAAATCAATGACCCATAATCTGATCTTGGCTCAGTGGCTTGAGCCTCGATCACTTAGGTTAACTCAATTGAAATTGGTCAGGATCTGTTAGTATCTAAGGCAAGTAATTGAGTGATGGTTATTAATTAAGACCATTGCCACTGGTAGTGGAGAGCCTCCCATCAATCTCTTACTTACCTAGCCAGCAGTGATCAGTTTAGATTTGGTTATCAGGTGATTTGAGCTCAACCCATGCCCTAATCAGTTAAAAAATTGCATGAGATGTAATTAAAAGAGACCTAAATAAATCTCCTTGTTAATATTAAATCATAGGGCCTGCCATCGTTGTAGAGTATCATGCTCGCTCCGATGTTGACTGTTCTTAGCTAGACATAGTGGTTCCGTTGCATCAGGAGAGAAGCAACCACTCTATTGGTATGAAATACTGCAGCATGGAGATGGGGTTGGACCCAATAACTATCAGGTGAGGGTCCCAATGATGGTTTCACTCATGCTCAATGATGAATCTAATTTAATTAGGGAATGAGATCAATAACTGTCAGATGAGATTTCAGGACTTAGAGATCAGTTCTGCTGTAATTTGCTTGAGAAGCATTGGATAAGAGTTATCTACCTATTGATTGATATATTTACCAATTACTGTCAGATGAGGTAGCATGCCAATCGATGAGATCGCAGTACCTCCTAGGAATCCTAATTCACGAAGGGGTTCTCATTTTCTTACCCGAGGAGTGTAAGGATTCACACAAATAATGGAGGTAGTTTATTTTAAATAAATTCTTAAAATAAACTAATTATCAATTACAAAAGTTTAACTAGAATCTTCTTCTCTCTGTTCAGATTTTTCTACCTTCAACTTTATTTCTATTTTAGAAATAATTGACTAATCAGACTCAATTATAAGGACTGACTCAAGAACTTGAAATTATTTTGAGTTTCGAGAAGCTTAGCTATGTTAAGAACCAGAAAACTCTCGTTTACCAAACTGTCCAACTGTTGACCAATAGAAAGTGCTGAAAAATTGGATGGATGATCGTAACAAGGTCAGGGGTAACATATTGGCATCTAAGTCAAATGAGTTGCAATGCCAGCATGAGGTCTTATAGACTGTTTGGGCTATGTTGACTCACCTACAAGGGTTGCATGGTGGGGAGAGTCGATCTATGTGTTATGAAGTATCTAAGAGACTCTTCAATGTTAAGATAAATCAAGGACAGTTGGTCTACGATTATCATTTGACAATTATGAAAGATCTGGAGAAGCTTGAGAAGCTCAGCATGACCATGCATAAGAAATTGTAAGTAGATTTGATCTGACAATCTCTTACTCATTGGTATGAGCAGTTTATAGTAAACTACCATATAAAAAGATTGATTGCACCTTGATCGAGTTATTAGACATATTGGTGACCACTTAGGGATCTTGAAGAGTTCAAGAGATACAGTTCTCACTGTGGAGTGGAGAAACTGTCCTGAATACCTAAAAATCCTAAAAAAAAAGAAAGTGACACATCTTTAGAAGGTATGTCAGATCTACTCTTGAAAGAAATTAATCTTATAATTTTTCTACTTCAAGTTGAGTCATAGACTTTGATTTTAGTGTACTTTTTGCACTTCTATACATGGTCTTTAGAGAGATAGAAGGCTTAGGGAAAGTGATATGACCCTTCGAATAGGCAACGGAGCAAGAGTTGCTGTTGTGGCTGTAGACACCTATCCTTTGCGATTATTGTATGGGTTTAGGGACTGTTATAATGTTTTTGCTACTAGCAAAAATTTGATTTTATTTTAGCATAGGATAATTATGAATTTAGTTTCATAAAGACTACTGTACCATTATTTGGAATAAAATGGTTAGATATGACTTTATGATTAGCAGTCTCCATCATTTACATGTTGATGTGAATATATCCAAATAGATAAGTGAGTGCCATAGGATCTGAGAGATCCAGTGATGAGATTAACCTCAAGTATATATAGCACCTTAGACTATATCATATAGAAGAAGAAAGGATTAACAAACTGGAGACAGATGGGCCTTTGGGCTCGATAACTATTGAGTCATATCCGGTCTGTGAGTCTTGTCTTCAAGAAATATGGCCAAGCTTCCCTTTATGGAATATATTGAAAGGACTATTAAGATACTTGTCCTAGTATGCATTGATGTGTGTGGCCATTTGATGTGGTAGCTAAAAGAGGTTATCTCTATTTAATTACCCTTACTGTTGATTGTCCATAGTACAGGTATATGTATGAGATACACTAATTTGAAGCCTTTGAAATATTCAAAGAATTCAGATATGAAGTAGAGAAGCAAATCGAAAAGATTCTAAAGGTATTTCGATCAGATCGAAGAGATTAATATCTAAAATTTTTTTGATTATCTCAAAAAAATGACATAGTCTCATAATGGACTCCACCTAAAATATCTCAACTTAACGAGATTTCAAAATAGAGAAGTCGGATCCTATTAGATATGGTTCAATTCATAATGAGCTTCACTGGCTTTTTCATTATTTATTTAGGGGACATGATTTGCTTACCATTAATTAGATAGTGAATTAGGTTTGTTTTAAATCTATTCTTACCACACCATATGAGATGTGACATGATAAGAACTAAGTCTTGATCATCTTAAGATTCGGGGATGTCCGAACCATGTCAAGTGACAATAGGCGGACAAGTTAGAGGCTAGATCTATGAGACTAGTTTCATAGGGTATTGAAAAGAATTTTTGGGATACTAATTTTGCCTTCTAGAGGATCACAATATGATTGTGAGCTGACACGCTATCTTTCTAAAAAATAATTTATCCAAGATAGAAGTAGTGGAAGGCAATTATGACTCGAAGAGAAAGTCTCTTAAGAGCAACAACAAGTCATAGAGCTTATAGAACCTATTGAGCCAGTAGATGGTGTACCTCATCCACCTCGTAGATCTAGTTGAATCTCCTATCTTTCTAGAAAGTACAAGAGTATGCTTACAGAGGATATAGAGAAAATATTCCTTATGAGAGATAAGGAATATGGAGATGATCTCTAAAACTATTATGAGATGGTGTCATCATTTCAATGATGTGATCAAATTGTTTGATTTCATCAAGAATGAGGAGGAATCAAGAGTCTTCAAGAAGGTCAGTGGGAGTACTTGGCATTTTTCATATTGTACATAGATATCATCCTCCTAATTGAGAATATTATTCCCATGATGACTTTGGTTAAGGTTTGATTATCGAAGAAATTCTTCATCAAAGACCTAAGTGAAGCATCCTTATTCTGAGAATAAAGTGTTGAGGAAAACACCTTAAGATTTAATCTACAATGAGCCTAGAATGAGAACCAGGATGATGAATGGAATCCAACGAGCTCAAGAATAATTCAAACGGAGTCTAGATGGAGGAGATATATGTGAGAAGACCCACGAATGCGAGAGGAGGGGCTCAAGCCTGACCTGCAAGCCAGCAGGGACCTAGGCTCGCGGGCACAGCCCAGCATGTGGGCACACGTAGGCTAGCCTAATGGGTGAGAGAGTGCGGTGTACCACGGTCTACCTTGCAGTGCGGTCCATGGGAGGTCGTGTGGACCAAGCGTCAGTTTTCCAGGCATTTGTCGCAGTCTACCATGGATTGGAGTGCGATTTAACGGCTAGCAGCACACCTAATCACGATCGGATGGCTACAATGAAATCCTGGGTTGATCAAGAGCTTGGGGACCCTGATTGCACAATCCGACTGCTCTGGTTCGAGCTGATCATGATCGGACGGTCCAGAATTGATCTAAATTTATTTTGGACTCGGTATCCTGGTGTAATACTGTTTGATGATTTTGAAGCCTATATAGCTTCGATTGACGAGTCATTTATTGCGTTAGATAGCTGGTTACATCTTGATCATACAGAGAGACTTCAAGAGAGGTTTCAAAAAAATTTTATGAGAGTTTTAAGATTTCTTATTGAGAGATCTTTGTACAAAGGTTGAATGATGAGTTCCTCTTACATTTGTTTAATTTCTTTCTCTCATAGTGAAGCTTGCACACCCCATGGTGGTAGGCTTGAGGCCAATCCATGTTATCTTGATTTGTTTGTAACATTTTCTCAATAAGTGATTTTAGAGCATAATAATTGGTATTAGAACCTTATTATCATGGACAAATGGTACCAGATGATCCAGATAGAGGTGGTGTTGATTGAGATAAAAGATGAAGTAGACAAATACAATCAGTGTGGAGATCAACCTATTCGACATGAAGAGTAATTTCTTCTTGTGGCAAGTGAGGGTGAAGGATGTGCTCATCCAACACGGGTTGATCGATACTCTCTTGTATGAGAAAAAGCTGGCCACCATGGAGGAGAAGACCTGGGAGCGACCACAGATACAGACAGTGAGTACCATCTATATATATCTGACAGATATGGTAGTGATTCATGTACTTGACAAGACTTCTCTAATGGTACTGTGATCAAAGCTCGAGGAGTTGTACATAGTGAAGTCATTCATCAACACTCTCTTTCTCTAGAGATAATTTTACCAACTACGGATGGATGAGGGACAGAGTGTATAGAAGCATTTCAGTCACTTTTAGAAGATTTTCACTGATCTTCTCAGTGTAGGTGAAGGTTGAGGAGAAGATCAGGATATTGGTCTTGCTAGCATCGCTCTCTCTTTCGTATGAGTCCTTGGTGACTGCTCTTCTAGTAGAGAAGAGCACCATCAAGATAGACAAGGTCACCACAGTGATTCTTTAGAACGAGGTTCTTAAGCGAGAGAACCAGGCTTTGAGCTCCGATGGTGGTAGCTCAGCTTTGACGATTTTTGAAAGAACAGGTGGCAGCAGACGGAGCGACAGAAGATCGTGAGGAGGGTGATCCAGATCCAAGATGAGGGACCCTAACAAGGTCAGGTGCTATTGATGTGATGAGTTGGGGTATCGTGTCAGAGATTGCCCTTAATTTAGAGATCGAATGAGGGCTACTGCAGTGATGGCCAGTAGTGAGTCGAGGATGATGTCCTAGTGATATCTGATGAAGTATCTACTTCTTCTAATAGTAAATTTTAGATTCTACATGTACCCATTATGTTGGTTGTAGAGAGAAGTTATTTGACTCCTTGGAGAGCAGTGAGGATACTATTCATCTATCGGATGGATCGAGCTACATGATTAGAGGTATCAGGATGGTCAGCTGGAGGATATATGATGGTATAGTGGAGACATTGGGTGAGGTCCGATACATATTTGATTTCAAACAAAATCTTATCTCACTGAGTAGACTGGACTCAAACGGCTATAGGTGGGTAGTTGGTGATAGAATCTTTAAGATTATGCACAACGATAGGGTTATTTAGAGGAAAGAAGAGGATGAGAGGATATTACTACCTGGTAGGGAGCCTAGTGCAAGGTGAAGTTTCAGGAGCCAAAGAGAGTACAGAGCGAGGTGGAGCTCCAGGTGGAGGTGGATCGAACACGTGATACGAGACTCGGGAGGACGAGAGATGACATCGCAGAGTGAAATTTTTATTGCAGCAGAAAACTTCTTCGAGCAGATTTTTGATCAGAATGGATATAGTCCATGATGAAGGTGTGATCGAGCGGCCTGGCTCGACTCCCACTTTTGTCCATCCATGAGACAGTAGGCGTATCCTAGGGCATGAGGGCGAGATATATCATAGGCTCTCAGAGATAGGTAGAAGCTGAATATCGAGTCAAAGTAGAGATTATTGAGAAAAATATCTCAAGCTTCAATCCATAATAAGTCTAGAACGAGATTCAAGATGATGAACAAAATCCAACGAGTCCAAGAATAGTCCAAACGGAATGCAGATGCAGGAGATACACACGAGAAGACTCACGAAAGAGAGAGTAGGGGCTCAAGCTCAGCCTGTAGGCCAACAAGGACCCAGGCCCACAGGTGCAGCCCGGCCAAGCACCGCCAGCATGCGGGCGCACGTAAGCCGGCCCAGCGGATGAGTGGGCATGGTGTACCATGGTCTACCACATAGTGCGGTCCATGGGAGGCTGTATGGACCAGGCACCGATTTCCTAGGTATTTCGCATGGTCCACCATGGATCGGAGTGCCATCTAATGGCTGATGGCACACCCGATCATGATCGAATGGCCATGGTGAAATTCCAAGTTGATCAAGAGATTGGGGATCCTAATTGCATGATCTAACGGCTCTGGTTTGAGCTAGTCACTATCGGATGGTCTGGAATTGATTTAGAATTATTTTGGACTCGGTATCCTAATGTAATACTGTTTTGATAATTTTGGAGCCTATATAGCTCGATTGATGAGTCGTTATTGTATTGGATAGCTGGTGACATCTTGATTATGTAGAGAGGTTTCAAGAGAGATTTTAGAGAATTTTTATGAGGATTTTAGAGCTTCTTTTTGAGAGATCTTTGTACAAAGGCTAAGTGATGAGTTCCTCTTATATTTGTTTGATTTTTTTTCTCTCATAGTGAAGCTTGCATGCCCTATGGAGATAGGCTTAAAGCCAATCCATATTATCTTGATTTGTTTGTGATATTTTTCTCTCTTTGTTCTTCTTTCTTCCTCCCTCAACAAGTGGTATTAGAGCACAACATAAAGATCTATAGAGATAGATCTAAAAGGATGCTTCGTCTCTCGCAGAATATATATATAAAGAAAGTACTGAAGGAGTTCAGCATGAAAAACTTCAAAAGAAGACTTGTTATTCTTTAGGCATGAAGTTCATCTCTCCAAGATTATGTGCCCTAGCACATCTGAGAAGAATAAGTGCATGAGCTTAGATCCCTTATGCTTCTGCTACAGAGAGCCTCATATACGCTATGCTATATACTCAATCGATATATCTCTTGCTGTGAGTGTCACGAGCAAAATATCAGTTGAATCTAGATGAGGAGTTCTGGATAGCTGTGAAGTATATTAGATGTATGCTCTATAAGCTAGATTGACTGATACATGTACACATTCTAGAGGTATAATTTATAATTAAATTTGAATAATAAATCTAGATTATTTTTCATTCATATTGTATTTAAATTATATCCATGAATCATTCGAAGAGTTAATAGATGATGGCACGTATTCTCAAAAATTAAAATTTGAGGTATGTGTCATTAATGGTTAATTCCTAAATGCTTCCAATCGATAGATCGTCATAGAGACGGTGACTGATCTGGATAGATCGGTGTATGGATCGCTTCTCTTCATGGCTAGATGAGTCTTGAGTCGACAGTGTGGGGACACTGGAGTGAGAGTGCTGGTGCTTAATAAAGATCAAGAATACTGAGTGTGACTAACATGAGAAGTCATTGGAATGGCTATCCACTCGTTGGTGACTTACTCAAAGTTGCAGTGGTGTAGATAGTTCTAGGATCTGCGGTGTCTCAGCTGTTTACAGTGGAGTTGTTACAGTTTGATTGCACAATCACTTGGTTACCTAGCCATTTGAAATTTTGAGATATATGTTGGCTGTAGTGGGTTCATTATAGGAATAGGATGTGCATCAAGATGGGATCTATCAATCTTGATAGATAGGGAGAGGTTCTAAGCAGTTCATAAGATTGAGTTCTAAAATTTATGATCATGATAGATAAATGATGGAAAATAGTTTCATAAGATTTCACATGGACTCGAGTCGATTGAATCTGACATATGACAGACGAACAGGTTTGACGGATTATCCTTGACCTGCATCTTGTTAGGACTCACGATAGAAGAATTGAACTATATGGTAACTGCATCTAGAGATTCAATATTTTATTCTACTGGATTGCCACTACATATTCTAGGTGTCACTGATAGATTGTGATACTGGTCGAGCATCGTCTTGATGATCGATGACCCTTGATAGGTAGAGTTGGAATCTTTCAATGCATCGAAGGAGTTTAATAATATTATGATGGAGATCATAGTATATCTCATTATCAGACAGAATAGAACCTATGTGGTCACTCAAAAAAGATATCTTTGTCTAATCAGATGGTTGATTAGCGATTATGAATCGCTATTGGGTCTAATCGTCAGTATAATTGATGATTAATCCAGTGCAAGAGTTGTAATAAAGTAATTCGCTAAGAGTTGGTGAGTTGTAGGAGAATTAATTAGCAATTAGATTGCTAATTGGTTCAATTTGATTGAGCAATGAGGCTCAAATTAGGTCTAATTGAATTGGATTCAATTTAGATTGGTTGGGTTTGAGTAGACCAAGCCTGATTGAGTTATGAGGTAATCAGATTGTAAGGGAGACTAATTCTTAATTTGATTAGGAATTGGATTTAACTAAATTTTTGATTAGATTAGGATCTTATTGAGAAGATTGGATTACTAATTGGATTAGGAATATTCCTTTCTTGGGTGTAACCAATTCCTAAATTGGTTAGGAATAATTAAGCACCACAAAGGATGAGTCCCAGTCTACTGGGACTCTCTCTCCCTTACACCCAGAAAGGAGCCACGCCCAACCTTTTTAATGCAAGTTTTCTTATGCCACAACCCTCTCACGCCATCCTCTTTGCGTGAGAAAAATGTCATGCCTTTCCCTAGACTGGGACTCTCTCTCCCTTACACCCAGAAAGGAGCCACGCCCAACCTTTTTAATGCAAGTTTTTTTATGCCACAACCCTCTCACGCCATCCTCTTTTGCGTGAGAAAAATGTCATGCCTTTCCCTTCTTCTTTTTGGATGAGATTAGATCAAATTCAAATGGGTTTTTGAATTTGAATTGGAGTTGAATTCAAACCTAAGATTGATCTAATCTAATCCTTTGATCCATGCCTCCTTTTAATCCCCTTTTGCATGTGATATGGAGGAGGTTTTTAGCATGAGAAAGGGTTTCTCACCGTGAAAAAAAGAAAGAAAAGAGAAAGGGTTCTCTTGATTTTAATCTTTTCTTCATCTTCCTCTTATTCCTCTTTAGAGATTTGAGAGAGTCTGAGAAATCTGAAGAAGAAATCAAAATCAACTATTAGGAGATGACTTTTGCGAGAAAGCTAGCACCCCTGGTGAAGTCAGAAGCTTTTGATCGGATCGAAAATTTCATATGGATATCCGTAGAGACTGGACGTATGTATGGCTCTACAGAAATTTCATCGAATTACCATGATCATCAGCAGTAGAGATCATTGACCCACGCAAAAGTATGGAGATCTGATCTTTGAGTTTTTATTTTATTTAAATTTGATTTTATTTTCAACATCTTAAATGCATGTGATCAATCCTGTTGCATGTAGATTACATTTATTTCATGCATATTAGATAGATTAAAAGATTTAATGTAGATCAGATTTTTATTCCGTTGTGTTCATAATTTTAAAGTTAAAATCTATATATTCTGATTTTTGCATGCATGTTTCTGGATGTGCGACATCCTTCAAGTGGTATTAGAGCCAGGTTGCTATTCACATGCATTTTTAAGATCTAAAATTCAGATTTAAATATATGCTAGGATCTATTTTTATATTAGATATAAATAATCTAGATATGCATATATGATATGTGTAATTATTAGTTGCCTAGTACTCTTTGAAATTCATAATAAAGACCATCCTGCCATAGAGGACTATGGTGGAAGGAGTGCCTGTATGAATCAAAAAGAAGAACTATGAAAATAATTATTTATGATGCATGAGATGCATGTTAATAAATCTAAAATTTATTTAGTTATGCATGAGATACATAATCTATTTTAATATGCATGAGATGTATGTTATGTTAGATCTAAAATTATATAAGATGCATGTTAATAAATTCAAAAATTGTATTAGATGCATGTTTGTTAGATCTAAAAATTGTATGAGATGCAGATTTGAAGTTACATAAGATATATGTAATTAGATCTAATTTTGATGAATATATGTGATATATTTGATCATGTATAGATCAAGTTTTATGATCATGTATGAGATACATAGATTGTTTGTTTAGATCTGAAAGTATTTTCGACATCTAAACTACCTTATGTTTATAATGCACTTAATTAAAGATCTGAAATTATGAATTAAAGATCTGAAATTAAGTATTAATGATCTAAAATTTAGATTAAAATATGAAATTATGAATTTAAGATCTTAATCTTAAGTATAAATATAAGGTTTGGTTTGGTAGTTTAATTAGGTCCAATAATTTGATTATTTTTGGATAATCGATTAGTATATGATAGAGTTTAATCGAGATGAGCGATTGATCCAACTCAATCAAGATTTGATTAGGATTAGGTCAAGAGTGCATGAGATCAACCCAATAGTTGTAGATTGGTCACATCGATTAACAGCCTAATGTTGGATCGATTAACTCAAAGACCTAATTTGGCTCAATGGCTCGAGTCTGAGTTACACAAGCTAACCTATTTAAAATTGATTGACCTATTGATGTCTAAGAAAATAGTTTGATTCGATTTAAAGAAAGATGGTTATTTAATTAATTCTGTTCGCTGACATAGCTAATTTATTGATGTCTAAGAAAAGCAAAGGGGAGATCCCACTGATTTTATACTTTTTTGATCAATTTGGTTGATTAGTCTTGATGTGGTTGCTTGGTGATTCGAACTAGTCCACGCCCTTAGGGTTAGTCATAACAGTTATGATTAATTAAGGATTAAAGAGACCTAAATTAATAATCTCCTCAATAATATTATGTCAAGGGGTCTTCCATCATTGTAGAGTGCCATGCCCTCTCTGATGTTGACTATTCTTGGCTGGATACAGTGATTCAGTTGCATTAGAGGTGAAGCAATCACTCTATTTATAGTAGGATGGAGATTGGGTTGAACCCAAGATCTATCAGGTGAGGATCCAATGATGGCTTCACTCACACTCAATGATGGATCTGACTTAACTAAGAATGAGGTCAAGATCTGTCAGATGAGGTTTCAGAACTTAGAGACTAAGTCTACTACAATTTGTTGGAGAAGTATTAGGCAACAGTTGTCCACTCATTGGTTAATACATTAATCAAGATATGTTAGATGAGATGGTGTGTCAGTCGGTGGGACCGCAGTACCCACTAGAAATCTTAACTCATGAAGGAGTTTCTGCTTTTCAATCTGAGAAGTGTTGAGATTTGAAGAATAGTGGAAGCTAAGTTATTTTAAATAATTTTTTAAATAACTAAAATCAATTACAAAAGTCTGATTAGAAACTTCTTCTCTCTGTAGAAAATTGTCTGCCTCTAATTATCTAGCCCGCATCTTAAAAATCAACTAATTGTTTGGTTCCAACTATAAAGATTGACTAAGGAACTTCAAAGGTGTTTTGAGTTTTGAGAAGCCAGGTTGTATCTTAGATCGAAAATACCGATAGGGATCTTGAAAAATTTAAGGGATACACCTTTAGAAGGTATATCGGAGTAGCTCATGATTGAGACTAACCTTATGATTTTTTCTATTATTAGTTGGGTAATAGACTCTGATTCTAGTATATTTTTGTGCACTTCGATGCAGGATCTTAAGAAATATAGAAGGTTGAGGCTAGGAGAGATGATACTATAATAGGCAACGGAGTAAGAGTTGCTGTTGTGGCTGTAGGAACCTATCCTCTTCGATTACTATTTGATTTCTATCTAGAACTAAGGAACTATTACTGTGTGCCTAATGCGAGCAAAAATTTGATTTCTGTTTCATGCTTAGCATAGGACGATTATGAAATTAGTTTCAATAAGGACCATTGTACCATTTATTTTGAAAATAAAATAGTTGCACGTTGTCACTTAATCAATAGTCTCTATTATTTACATATCGATGCAGATAAATCAGTTAATTTATCCAAGCAAACTGTGAGTGTCGGTGGATCTGAGAGATCCAGAGATGAGGTTAACCTAAAGTATATGTGGCACCTTAGGCTAGATTATATTGGAGAAGAAAGGATTAATAGATTGGTGAAAGATGGTCTTTTAGACTCATTCTTGGATGAGTTATTTTCAGTCTGTGAGTCTTGCCTTCAGAAAAAATAACTAAGCTACCCTTTGTAGGACATGGAGAAAGGATCACTGAGGTACTGACTTTGGTACATAGTGATGTGGACGGTCCATTTGATGTGCCGGCCAGAGGAGGTTATTTCTGCTTCACTTTTATCGATGATTTATTGTGATACGAGTATGTACTTCTTGTGAGACACAAATCTGAAATCTTTGAAAAATTTAAAAATTTAGATATAAGGTAGAAAAGTAAACTAAAAATTACTTAAGGTACTTCGATCAGATCAAAGAAGAGAATATCTGAGTAAAAAATTTTTAGTTATCTCAAGAAAAATGGTATGGACTAGCTTAATGGATTCTATCTGAAATGCCTCAGCTCAACAGAGTTTCAGAATAAAAAAATCGGACCCTATTGGATATGGTTCGATCCATGATGAGCTTCACCAACCTTCCTTTATTTCTTTGAGGACATGCCTTAATGACTGTCAATTATTTAATTAATAAGATTCTCTCTAAATTCATTCCTACTACACCATATGAGATATGGTATGATAAGAAGTCAAATTTTAGTTATCTTAAAATTTGAAGATGTTCGACTTATGTCAAATAACAACAGACGGACAAGTTAAAGGCTAGGTCTATGAGAGCTCATTTTATAGGGTATCCAAAAGAGTTTTTGAGATATTATTTTTACCTCCCGAAGGATCACAATGTGATTATGAGCTGGCATGTCAAATCTTGAAAAGAGATTTTATCCAAAATGGAGAGTGGGAGGAAAATTTAACTCGAAGAGAGTATCTCTGAAGAGCAATAAGCCATAGAGCCTGTGGAACCCGTTCCATCTCGTAGATCCAGTAGGATCATACATCCTCCTAAAAGATATATGGATATGCTGGAAAAAGATGTAGAGAAAATATTCCTCACATGTGATGTGGACCATGTTGATAATCTTAAAATCTTTGATAAGGTGATGTCAGATATCGACTCCGAAAAATGGTTTGAAGCGATGAGGTCAAAAATTGACTCAATGCAAACTAATCAGGTCTGGACCTTAGTAGATCCACCAGTAGGAATAGTTCTTATTAGGTGTAAATGGATCTTTAAGAAAAAGATCGATTCGGATGAAAGATGGAGACCTTTAAAGTGAGGTTTGTGACTAAAGGTTATAGTCAACTTGAAGGTGTTGACTATCAGGATACCTTTTCATCAGTAGCCATGCTGAAGTCCATTCGAATACTACTTGCTGTTGCAGTAACTCATTACTATGAGATATGACAGATGGATGTCAAAATTATCTTCTTGAATAGATATCTTGAGAAAATATCTATATGGAGTAGTCTCTGGGTTTCACATCTAGTGATGGAGATCACAAGGTCTACAAGCTATAAAGGTCCATCTATGGACTAAAGCAAGCATCTCAGAGTTAGAATACTCGATTCAATGATGCGATCAAATCATTTGATTTATCAAGAATGAGGAAGAACCGTGCATATTCAAGAAGGTCAGTGTGGGGCTATTACATTCATCATATTGTACGTGGATGATATCCTCCTAATTGAGAATGATATTCCTATGATGACTTCTGTGAAAGCTTGGTTGTCTAAAGAGTTCTCTATGAAAGATCTTGGAGAAGCATCCTATATTCTAAGAATAAAGGTCTATAGAGATAGATCTAAGAGGATGCTAGGTTTATCCTAGTAACTATATATAGAGAAAGTGCTAAAGTAGTTCAGCATAGAAAACTTCAAAAGGGGTCTATTGCCTTTCAGGTATGGAGTTCATCTCTTCAAAAAGATGTACCTTAGCATACCTGAGAAGATTCAACGTATGAGCAAGATCCCTTATGCTTCTACTATAGGAAGTCTCATGCATGCTATGCTATGTACTCGACTTGATATTGCTCTTGCTACGTGAAGAAAAAAATCGACTTTTT
>KE504806.1:335502-381575 GCA_000441515.1 Elaeis oleifera | reverse complement strand
GGCTTGATAGCCTTTCGAATTCGACTAGATTTGGACTCGATTTGAACCCGATTGAGACCCTATTTGAATCAGTAGAACCATGACTCAGAGAGCCCAGGTCCTCTGAGACTCTCTCTCTAAGTTTTATGCCAAGAAGGGGAGGGCATGTGTGAAAATGCGCCCTCTTATTCTCTTACACGCGTGAAGAGATGTGGGGTCCTTTTGGGACTCTCTCTCTTTTAGGATAACTATCCAAATATATTTTGAATAGATGTCTTATCAAGAGAATATTTTAATCTGATTAGATTGGGCATGGAATGATTTTTTTGTGTGACAAAAAAATCATGAAGAGGTGGGCGTGCGCTAAAGGATTGGCGTGAAAGATTTCACGCATTTTCTTCTTGGTGTAAAATTTTTCTTTCCTCTTTTCCATGCCATTCTTACCTATTTAGATAAGATCTGATCTTATCTCTTAATGGGGTGGCATGGAATTGGTTTGTATGACAAAACTTAACGTGAAGAGAGGGCGTGCGTGAGATATGAAGTGGGGTCTTATTCTTACATAAAAAATTCTTCCCAACGTCTCCTCCTCCTTCTCCCCTTCATCCAACATCTAGATCTGATGGTGATCAGATCTAAGAAGAGAAAAGAGAGAAGAAGAGAAGAAGAAGGGTTCTTCTTCTCTTCATGGTGATCTAGTTCAGATTCCATCGAATCTGCATGAAAGAGTTCGTGCAGCGATCTCCTTCTTCAAGATCTGAAAGAAGAGATCTAGATCCAAGGATGAGGAGTGAGATCTATAAGGTGCTAATACATTGGTGATCTCGGTGCTCTAATCAGGCGTCTCTATGTGGATACCAGCAGAGGCCGCATGCGTGCGTGGCTACGATCAAAACCCAAGACATCCACAGGATCCGAGGTATGGAGATTTGATCTCCAACTTGTTTTACTAACTTGATTATTTTTTTTCTAGATTTCAGATCGTGGTTGAATGTTCGTATCAAGATTCTAACTACGATTTTCAGATTAGATCTGGTACATGATTTAATTAAAATATTTAATTGACTTATTTTCGCTGCTTAGATGCTTAAAAAATTTGAACTTCGCGTACGAAACCGTAGTGGTTTTCTAACATCACCTCCCTCTCTCCAAAGACATCTCTACCATTATGTCTCCCCTCTTTGTAAAGCCATCACATACACTTTCTCTACTCTTAAAACTCTCATACAAAGATGAAATTCCATTACAAGAGAAAAGATTTTTGTCCTTATTCCAAACCCACTCAAAAATTAATAAAAAATCAAAGCCCATTAGGAGATGATAGTGGCTGATTCAACTCTTAAATTATCAAAATAAGAGATCAAATGCTTGCATCACTATATAGTGAATTACTGAAAACTCTCCAACCTTGCTGATTTACAAATATAGGAACCACTAACAATCGAATCATCATTCCAAAAATTATGCTTTGAACAAATCTGATTGAAGATAAATACTATGTATCCATACTTTAATCTTGCTCTAAAACCATATAGAATGGCACATTACTTGGAGTAGATTGATCATGCCGGCCTAAGATCCAGATCAAACATCAAATAAATCAAACATACATGGTGAAAGAAAAAAATAGGAGAGAAATACATTTATTCAAGAGAAAATAAAAGTTAAAGTAATGAGTTTTGCTTCTCTCACAGAGAAGTCTCATGTCTCTCCAAGACATTTCTCCTCACCAAAAAGAATACTATTTAAGTTTCATGTGACTCTCTCCCTCTATGTATAAAACCATACTCTAATATCCCACTCAAACTAAAAATAAACTTAGATATATTAAGCCTAAAGCTTAACCTAACCAAGTGGGCTGGCACTTAAAAGACAAACTTTGTCTGTTGAGCTTAAGGCTCAACCAAAGCTAACTTGGACTAGCACATAAAAGATAAAATAATTAAATAATAGGCTTCTTGGAGTTTGTGATGGCTCTAACACTTGTTACAAAGTCTATGATATAATGCTAAGCTTGCTATTCAAATCTCCAAACGCCTCGATCGTCAATCCTTTGGTGAGGATATCTTTCTTTTCCCTCCCTTATAAATATACTTACAAGAAATAGAAGGAACACCACTAGATAAAAAACCAAATCCCACATCTCTTTTTTTAATTACTGAAATATCTTTTCATAGTATCCTCTAATGCCCTTGTTCTCTACAGAGGAAGTGGGTTTAGTTGATCAACAACAGTAAAGCATAACAATAAATGATACAAGAATAATCCTAATCTCTATATTTGTTAACTAGTTTTTTTTTCTCCTATTTTTCTAGAATGGTGATGGATCCTTAGGACCTTCAGTTTCATCTTCAAGTAACTTTATATCTTCTTTTTCTTTAATGATACTTTTTCTTAAAATTTTAAGGCATGTACACTAGTTTTCTATGAACTTTTATAAGTACCTAAAGTAAGCAACGTTGAAAAAGACTAGCAATTAGTTGAAGAAGAAGACGAAATTGGAGAAGAAAGGAGGTTCATTATTTTTTGTGAGAGCAATATCCTTCTGAGATACACGGCCCTCATCAAAAACTAATCCGAACTCACAAACTAAAAAATAAGATCCATTAAAAGACCACCAATGGCTGGAGATATAGATCTTCATGATCTTTAGATTAATGCACCTCCAATCTTCTTAGCCTTATCAAAGCCAAAAAACATGTATCTGACAGACATTTTCTTTAGCTTATTAGACAAAGCATTATAATCATGTCCAAAGTAAATACATCCAAATGTGCAAAGATGAGAAATATCTAACACTTTCCAAACAATTTTTCATATGGATTTACATTGACAATACTTCTTATGCCACACAAGGATGCCTTACCTCCCTCTGTTGAAGGACAACTCTACTATCATGTCTCCCCTCATTTTAAAGCCATCACATACACTTTCTCTCATTCTAGAACTCTCATTAAAAGATAAAACTGTATTACAAGATAAAAGATTTTTGTCCTTATTCCAAACCAACTTAAAATTAATAGAAACCATTGAGAGAGAAGGTTGTTGCATTATTTTCAATTACTCTCAACTACGAACACAAAAACCACCAACCATCAAGTAGCCGCTCTAAAAACTGCATTCTAAATAAATTTGATCGAAGATACACACAACTTGTCTATAATACAATGTAGAATTGTATACTATCTTGAGCAAATCAACCACATCGACCTAGGATTCCAAATAAATGCCAAATGAATCAAACATAAATAGTGGAAAAAATTTGAAAGAGAAAAGTATATCTATATTCAAAAGAAATAAAAATCGAAATAAGTTTGGCTCTTCTCACAAAAAAGCTTCATATCTTTCTATGATGCTTCACTTCGCCAAAAAAGAATTCCCCCAAGTTTTCACATAATTCTCTTTTTCTATTTATAAAACCACTCTTTCTCCTCTTAAATACAAAAATATCAATATCTCGCTCTCACTAAAAAACAAACTAAAGCATTTAAATCTAAGGCTCAATCTAACTAAAGTAGACTAGAACTAAAAGACAAACTTTATGTATTGAGCCTAAGGCTCAATCTAAGCTAACTTGGACTAGCACATAAAATAAAAATTAAAATTAAAAATAGACTTCTTGGAGTTCGTGATGACTCCAATAACTATTACATATCTTGATTGTAGGAGTTAACTAAATGCCATTTATTAGTATTGGCCAATTCTTTTTTCTTTTTATTTTCCTTTCTTCTTGTTTTGCTCACATGCTTTCCTTCTTTTTTTTTCTTTTTTTCTCTTCCTCGTCTTTCCCTTCTTTTTCACTCATGTCCTACCTTTTCTCTTGTTTTCTTTTTTGAGTAAAAGGTGATGGAAGTGAGATACTTCCTCAATTTTTATTATCTTTGATGGAAGGAAATTCCCCTTAGTTCTTCTTGAGTTCAAGTACAGGTGTAGAATAGTTTTGTGTTATAAAGAAGTCTCAAAGACTCCAACCACTTACTATTCTACCTAAGAGCTGACATTCCATCGATCAAAGGGAGTAACAAGTCAACTAACTATGAGCCAAAGAACCCCCAAACCTAGAATCTCCTTTTCATACTTTCGAACAAAATATATAGTGATGCATGGGTTGCATGGTCTATTACATGGTGTTAGAGCTCATCTCATCTATTGAGTTTTCATTGCTGAGCTCCTTTCTTCGGATAAAGTATTTCTTTAGTAGAATTGGCTACTTCTCTCCCATTCATTAAATATCCCAAGGTTGTTGCTACTATACTATATACTTCGCCTCATGTCATTGCAATCCATTGAAGAAATAAGAAACATCAATTTTATTGTTCAATTAAAACCTTGGCCTCAAAATTGAATCTTCTATTATATCTTTCCTTCCATAATACCCAACATCCAACTGCTACCAGGCTCTCGATAGCTAAAAAATTTTCTTCACTTGATTTTGATTTTGCCATTCACTCCAAACTCTCTGAATGTCTAAAGACTGATAAGAGATATTCAATCTTTGAAGAAGACATCGCCAAAAGTTTTTGGTAAAATTGTAAGCAAGCATCAGGTGGTTGACTATCTCATCTTTGCCACAACATAACACTGAAGTAAAATGTCAGTTATGAGAATCTTTCTATGATAGCAGAGCCAGTTCAAAAACTTGACTTTCTTCTGAATTGGAATCTTTCAAATTATTTTTCAAGCTAAGAGATTACACCTCCATGCATAAGGAAAGCATAGTAGTGCTTTATCGAAAAGCTTGTAGATGGACTCCATTTTCACATGCAGCTATCTACTTCTCTTGTAAAGGTCACCAAGCCCAATTGTAGAACTAGTTCTCGGAATTCAACCCCTATAGCAAATATCATAGGACTTCTAAAATTTTCAATCTAGTTATTCTAGGAAGTTATTCTAGGATAAAAATCAGCCACTGTTAGAGTATGGTCACGAGCCATCTGAACAAGTTGGGGAATTGGAGTCGTAATAATAACTACCCATTCATGTGTCAAACCAGAAGGAAGTTGTCATACCATTCCTCACTATCGAGATGGAAACTTCTCTGAACAACTTGAAGACCTTTAGAACTCCTTCCAAAAGGAAGATGTAATCATTTGAGCATTATCAGAAAAGCTAGATAGTGGCTTGAGATGCATATTTCTACAGTTTCCACCATAGAGTTAGTGTCTTGACCATTATTGTAACGTCTCTCCACACAAACCAATAGGTCATGTGATATCTCCTACACAATGGGCATACTAAGATAGAACATGGTGGAAGAATGAAGAAGTTTGAAGGAAATGGAACTGATGGTTTCCATATATTGAATAACCTTGATAAATTGAACCTATTTTTTAGATGATCATTCTTTTTGGAGGAAAATCTTTGTTTCTTCCACTTTCCCCTTTCTTCCCTCACTCCATTTAGGGTGCATTTGATTCATGATTGAAATTAGAGTCGGAATATATTAGAATGAAAATTGGAATGGCCATATTCCCCTACATATTTTGTTCATGACTGAAACAGGAATTGTAATTAAAATGAGATCTGAATAGTAGGAGAGAGTCAAGACTGGATTTTAGAAGATTGTGATATTTTCATTTTTCTTTGAAATCATAATGGGACTTCTTCCAATTAAATGGATGGAATGAAAATCATTTGTTCCCATTCTTATTCCAGAGTCTAACTCTCCTCAATCAAACATGCCTTTAGAGATTTCTGTATATAATGTATCTCAAGGATAGAATAATCAAGCCTTGAAAGTCTAAATAGATCTCTTGAGTTGTATGCTCTTTCTAATCTTAACAAATCGATTCCTTTAGTTTATCATTTTAAGCATCTCCCAAGATGAGATAGTTATAGTACATTCTGCCATGTTTGCTATAACAAGAGAGTAACTAGTTTACCATCCATGACCCACAGTGAAAGTTGTGTTAGGTTGGACCAAGCAAAGAATAATGGAGAATGTGCCATTGTATTAGATTAGGACATGAGAAACAAGCTATGACTGGAGATGGATCAAAGGTTCTATTCCAATACTGGTTTGAGTCATGGATGAGCCAAGGTCGACCACGTAATTGCTTTGACTTTACCTAATCCAAAGCTAACCTGACCCAAATTATTGCCAACCTTGTAAATCATGTCCTAGTTGCTTTCTTTCTTTCTTTCTTTATTTTTCTTTTGTCTTTTTTTCTTTTTTTTAAGAATGGGGAAGACCTACCTGCACTAAAATTACCAAGATCCAGAATTTTGGGGATATTGCACCCAAGAATCAAACCTTAAATTTTCACCCACTAAGTTGATAGGTATGATACTAGGGTAAGACTTAGTTCATGGTCACTCATACATATTTGGATCTTTTCTTTCCTTCTATTTATATATATTTTAAATCCTAGCTGAGTTCTAATGCTAGCAAAATAAAGGGAGCTTCAGAATCATTAATGAATTCATAAATTCAGAAATGTGTATCATAACCCAATACTTCAACTAAAAAGGCAAGTTGAAAGATATTATTTGACTTTTTTGATCTATATAAGTACCTAAGATCTAGCTAATGTATAATCGATATGGAACTAAACATATCTCCATATGGATCATCACATACATCCTCTATTCAAACCTTGGCATTCTTCCAGACTAAAATTCAAATCCATTCAAATTCAATACAGGTACCATAAATTCAATCATGAATATCATGATCAGTCTATGATTAGCTCAAATGGACCCTTGCTATAGTGTGTCCTAGTCCACACAGGCCATAGGCAGGGCCAACTCTGACACCATTTGTAATGATCCAGAATCTCACCCAAGAACATCAGCTAGGGTTCCTTAGTCCTATATAAGTACCTAAGATTTATCTAGTGTATAGTCTGATGTGATACTAAATATATGCCCTACGGATCCTCATATAATGTAAATCCAATCACAAATACTATAAATCCAACCTAGACCAATGATTAGCTCAAACGGGCCCATGCTATAGTGTCCCTTAGTCCACATAGGTCATGTGTCACATCTACTCTAATATCATTTATAATGACCCAAATTCTTGTTCAAGAAAGCTAGCTAAAGAATATTATTTAGGCTCCTTGGTTCTATGTGAGTATCCAAGATCTACTTAGTGTATAGCTGATGTAGGACCAAATATACACCTATATGATTTCTCATAATGTGAACCTTTTGGAGCATGGTTTTAAATATTGATAGGACTCGGGATGTCCCACCACCTAGAATGTTCAAATAAGACCAGCCAGAAAATGAACCTGAATGAGATGAAACATCCACATTCTCGAGTGTCAGCACACAGAATATTTTGCTCTACGAAACAAAATCAAGATGTCCCCATCCTATAGTATTTAAAATCTTGTCTTGGAGAGTATTTCTTATGTGTTGTTTAATTCTGCAAACTCAATAATGCTAATTTTGAAGGTTCATAAGTAAATATCTAATGCTAACTCTAAGGGTCAGATTAATAATAATTAAATAATAAGCTTTTTGGAGTCTGTGATGACTCCAACACTCCCTTTATTACAAACTCCATGCTAACAACATTGAGCTTCTCATGTGAATCTTCAACCGCTCGACCACCAACCTTTGGTGAAAATATCCACTAGTTGGTCCTTTGTTGAAATCTCTCTCTTTCTTTATCTCACCTTATAAACTCATAAAAATAGGAGAAATACCGCTAGCAAAAAAATCAAATCCTATATTTTACTCTTCTTAAGAGCTAGGAACTCTTCTTTCATAACATCCTCCCAAACACTAATGCACTTGGCCTCATCATCTAAAGTAGGTTCTAGTTGATCAACAACAATAGAAGCATAACAATAAGTAATAGAAAAATATATTAGATGTATGCCCTAAAAGTCAATTAGACTGATACTTGTAAGCATTCAAAGGACATATTTTATAATTATACTTTAAATTAATAAAATAGATTATTTTTTATTCATATTATATTTTTTATCCATGAATCGTTCAAAAAATTAATAAGATGATGACACATATTTTCAAGTATTGAAAATTTGAGACATATATCATTAACAATTAATTCTTAAATACTTTCGATCAAAGAATAATCATGGAGATGGTGATTGATCCAATCGATACATAAGTCACTTTTCTTTAGGATAGACGAGTTTCGAGTTTACAATGTAGGATATTAAAGTGAGAGTGCAGGTGTTTATTGAAGAATAAAGGTACCAAATATAACCATTACGAGAAGTTAGATGGCTATCTACTCGTCGGTGACTTACTCGATACTACAGTAGTGTGACTAGTTCTTAGACATGAGGTGCCTCAGCTGTTCATAGTGAGGCTGCTATAGTTTGACTGCACATAAAGTTAGTCCTTATCCATATGAGTCCCTGTGCTGTATGTTGGCTATAGTAAATTTAATATAGGAATAGATGCACAACAAGATGGAATCTATCATCCTTAATAGATAAAGAAGATAGTCCTGTATAATTTATGAGACTAAGTTCAGAAGATCTTGGTCAGGACAAAGTGAATAGTGAAAAAAAAATTTTACGTACTTTACATCAGGAACTCAAGTCAAATAAATTTTACATATGATAGATGTTGTGGTTTGACAGTTATTCATAACCTCCATCTAGTTGGAACCCTAATAAAAGAATGGTATCATACGATAACTATACCTAAAGTTATTTATTTATTCTGCTAGTCTGCCATCATATGCTGCTAGATATCACTGATGGATTGTGAGATCCATAGAGAATTAGATAGATGATCAAATAATTCTTTGATGAAAAATTGAAAGTGCTCCAATCTATTGAAAGGAGTTCAATGATGCTATGTAGAGATCACAATATGACTCACTACTAAATAGAATAGAACTTATGGGATCACACACATAAGGAGTTTGAGACTGACAAATGATTGTAATCTGAATTATCAATGTGAGTGATGATTGGATTAATTTGTAATTATTATAAATAGTAAGAAACTAATTGCTAAGGGTTAGCAAAATTCGAGGAGGACTAATGTGCAAATGTTGCACAGTTTAAATTTGATTAGATCAAATTAATTGTGGTTGAATTCAAGTTGAATCAAATAAGAATTTGGATTCAATTAAATTTGGGTCAAGGTCATATGCAACCAAAAGAGTTTGGATGCATTATATAACAAATTTTGACTTTATTTTGGATCAATCATTAGGGCCCACACCCTAGGGTTTCTTGAATGAAACCCTAGGCACCACATAAGAGGTCAAAAGGGGCAAGTGGGAGGCACCACCTCTAGGGTTTATGAAACCCTAGGCCACCTAACCCTAAATGGCATGTTTTGGCTCAATAAGAGGGGCGGCACACTGGGGATCTCTCTTCTAAAGTCCCAACCATCAAGGAGTCTTTTCATGTGATTAAATTTCATGAAAACTTGGGGTGCTACCTAAGATTTTGAACCTATAAATAGGTGGCCATAGCATCGAGGGTGAGATGACTCTACACGCCCCAAGATCTCTCTCCCTAGCCCCAAGGCTGCCGTACCTCTTCTTTCTTCCTCTCTCCTCCATGCCCCAGGGAATATCTCTCTTCTTCTTGTTGTGCTAAAATCTGATTTCAGTAAGAAGGTCATGAAGAAGCCCTAGTCCTACTCTTCTTCTCAAAGAGTTGAGAAGGATCTTCCATCAAGCAGAGATTTCGCAAAGGAGCTAGCACCTTAGAGAGCCAGTTGGTTGTTGATCAGCCCTCTACTCTATATGGATACTCATGGTGGTCAGGCACTTGCATGGCTATGAGAAAAGGAACAAATCCACAATCATTGCTTACAAAGATCTACCTGTGCAAAGGTATAATAGAAAATTATTTTCTTATTATGCTATTCCTATCTCATATGTAGATTGGGATATTTTATATTGATATTGGGTTTTCTCTCTCACATGATGGGTTGGATAGTTAAATTTTTTATTCCACTATGCATGATGATTAGATTAGATCTAATATCATCTTTACCAACCCTACTTGATTAATGAGATTAATTAAATATCAAAATATTTATTTAATTAATAAGATTAATTAAAATACACCCAAGAAACTTAAGAAATCCTTCAAAATAATCCCAATCTCCATACCAGTCAATCGATTTCTTCTTTATTTTGCTTCTTTACAATGTTGATGGATCCTTAGGAGCTTTAGGTTCATCTTTAAGTAACTTCACATCTTCTTTTCTCTAATAACATGTTCCTTTTTTTCAGAACTTGAGGCATGTATACCAATTTTCTATGGATTTTATGAATTTTGAACTAGGCAAAAATGAAGAGGACTTTGATTGTTGAGCTGAAGAACAAGCTGGAGAAGGAAAAAATATCTATTTTTTGTGAGAGTAACATCCTTTTGAGATACATGGTCCTCATCAGAAACTGATCTAAACTCACTAACTGAAAAATGAGATCCATCAGAAGACCATCAATAAGAGCTCTTATCAAAAAACAACATGTATGGAGATGTATTCATAGGATTAATGCATTTTCAATCTTTTCTAACTTCATCATAGCCAAGAACATGCATTTGATAGATTTGTTATCTAGCTTATTAGAGAATGCATCATAATCATGCATAAAGCAAATGCATCTAAACATATGAGAATGAGAAATATTAGGATACTTTCCATTCAATTTTTCATATAGAGTCATCCCAATACACCTCATGCCATATGAGGCTGCGTCACCTCCCTCTCTCAAGGACATCTCCACTCTCATGTCTCCCCTTTTTTTAAAGATGTCAAATACATTTTTTCTCTCCCTAAAACTCTCATTAAAAGACAAAATCCCATTATAAGATAAATGATTTTGTCTTTATTCCAAACCAACTCAAAAATCAATAGAAACTAAAGCCCATTGAGAGAGATGGTAGTAGTATTAGCCATTATGGTTCATTTCTTAAATTATCAGAATAAGAGATCAAATGACTACTGTATAGTAAATTATTAAAGTTCTTCAACTATACTAAATTACAAACATAGGAACCACTAACAATCAAGTTACAGCTCCAAAAACTATGTATCGAACAAATTTGATTGAAGCTACACAAACTGCTTATCCATACTTCAATCTCACTCTAAAATCATATAGAATGGCACAATACTTAGAGTAGATTGATTGCACTAGCCTGGGACTAGAACAAACACCAAATAATCCAAACATAAATAGTGAAAGAAAAAATTGAGAGAGAAAATATATTTATTCAAAAGAAATAAAAGTAGAAGCAATGAGTTTGGCTTCCCCCACAAAGAAGTCTCACATTCCCCAAAGACGCTTCACCTCACCAAAAAAGAGTTCTCTTTGAGTTTTCATGTGACTCCCTCCTTCTATTTATAAAATCACACTCTTTCTTCCACTAAAAGATAAAAACATCAATATCTCACTACAATCAAAAAACACACTCAAATATACTAAGCCTAAACCTCAACCTAACTAAAGTGGACTAGCACTTAAAAGACAAACTTTATTTGTTGAACCCAAGGCTCAACCTAAGCTAACTTGGACTAGCACATAAAAGCAAAAAACTAATTAAATAATCAGCTTCTTGGAGTTCATGATGACTCCAACCCTCATTATGAATTCCATACATACAATGCCAAGCTTGCCATGTAAATCTTCAAACGCCTCAACCATCAATCCTTTAGTGAAGATATCCACCAATTGATCTTTTGTGAGATCTACTTTAAGGCAGCCATTGGCAGTACTAGAAGAAAGATAAAAGTTTTGAACCAGCTCAATGACCTAGGGCTAATCCCTCCTTTGATGATATTCTCTTGCTAGGGCTAAGCCCCATGTCATTAGCATAGTGATTTTCTATGTGGAGACCTGCTTCTTCAATCTATATTTTAGGCCTTTCATTTTGCAAGAAAGTATTGTTGAGTCCTTGTCTATTGTGAATGAAGTGAACAACGTCCCAATAGGCTGGCTCAAAATTTAGGTATTTAGGAGCAATTGTTTGATTTGAGAAGGATGGATCTCAATTTGGACTACTTACTCATTGGATGCTCCAATCTCTGATTTCCTCTTTCCTGAGGCCCCTAAAGTTTTTTTTTCTTTTTCCACCAAAAAACTTTATTTCTCTTTTTCCTTCACCTTGTATATGCACTTGTAAGAAATAGGAGAAACAACACTAGATAAATGAACCAAATCCTGTGTCTCATTTTTTTTTCATAGTTGAAATCTCTTCTTTCATAGCATCCTCCCAAACACTAATACCCTTGGCCTCATCATATGAAGTGGGTTCTAGTTGATCTACAATAGTAGAAGCTTAACAATAAGTCAATAAGCAATAGAAGAATAATCCCAATCTCCATATCTGTTAACTAGTTCCTTTTTCTCTGGCTTCTTTGTAATGTTGATGGGTCCTTAGGAGCTTCATGTTCATCTTTAAGTAACTTCATGTCTTCTTTCTCCTAATGATATATATTTTTTAAAAATTTGAGTCATATGTACCAAATTTTTATGAACTTTTATAAATACCTAAAGTAAGCAAATTTGAAAAACACTGTAGCTATTGAGTTGAAGAAGATGATGAAATTGGAGAAGGGGAAGAAAGTTCGCTATTTTTTGTAGGAGTAACTTCCTTCTAAGATACATGGTCCTCATCAAAAATTGATTTGAACTCATGAATTGGAAAATAAGATCCATCAAAAGACCACTAATGTCTAGAGATATAAATCTTAATGGTCTCAAGATTAATGCACCTCAACCTTTGCTAGCCGCATCAAAGCCAAGAACATGTATTTGACAAGCATTTTATCTAGCTTATTCGATAGTGAATTAAAATCATGCACAAAGTAAATACATTCAAAAATGCAAAAATGAGAAATATCAAAATACCTTTCAAACAATTTTTCATATGGATTCATGTTGTCAACACTTGTTGCACCACACAAGGATGCCTCGGCTCCCCTCTCCAATGACATCTCTCCTTATAAAACTCTCACTAAAAGACAAAATCGTATTACAAATAAATATTTTGTCCTTATCCCAAAATCAACTCAAAAATCAATAGAAAACCAAAGCCTATTGAGAGAGATGATAGTAGCATCATCTTCAACCATGCCGAGTTACAAGCATAGGAACCACTAACAATCAAGTCACTACTCTAAAATTGTGCTATGAATAACCTTGATTGAAGCTGAATGCTACTTATCTACTTGTTTAATACTTTAATCTTGCTCTAATATGATGTAGAACTATATGCTATCTGGAGTAAATCGACCGCACTAATCTAAGATTCAGAATAAATACAATAAACCAAACAAAATAATGAAAAAATTTGGAAGAGAAAAATATATTTGTTCAAAAAAAATAATAAATGAAATAATAAATTTGGCTCCTCTCACAAAGAAGCTTTACTTCTTTCCAAGATGTTTTATATCACGAGAAAAGAATTCTCTCACAAGGAAGCTTTACTTCTTTCCAAGATGTTTTACCTCACAAAAAAAGAATTCTCTCTAAGTCACATAACCAAGATATTTTACCACAGGAGAAAAGAATTCTCTCTAAGTTTTCACATAACTCTTCCCTATTTATAAGACCACTCTTTCTTCCACTAAAAGATAAAAATATCAATATCCCACTCCAACTAAAAAGCAAACTTAAATATATTAACCTTAAGGCTCAACCTAACAGAAGTGGCCTAGCATTTAAAAGACAAACTTTGTATATTGAGCCTAAGACTCAATCTAGGGTAATTTGGACTAGCACATAAAACAAGAAAATAATTAAATAATAGCCTTCTTGGAGTTCATGATGGCTCCAATTTTACATATCTTGTTCACAGGAGTTAATAATACCTTTACTAGTATTTGCCAATTCTCTTTTCTTTTATTTTCCTTTCTTCTTCTTGTTCTGTTTTTATGCTTTCCTTCCTTTTGTTCCCTTTTTTCTCTTCCTCCTCTCTTGCTTCTTTTCTCTCATATCCTACTTTTTTTCCTCTTCTTTCTTTCTGTGATCCCTTCTTAATTGGTTCTCCTTTCTTGTCCTATAGAATTATCATATAGCACTAGAAACTTTTTCTTCCTATTTTACTATGACTATTCTAATCCATTAAAGTGTGAATCTGTTTCTCCAACTTATTATATTTGTTACCTTGATGAATGTAGGATTCTATATCTGGTAGCATGGTCCAATTGCCAAGGACTTTACTATCTTAATAAGCTATCATCTTCACTCCTCTTTACTTTCAATAAAGACATCTAGGAAATGTGTCCACAAAAGTTAGAAGGCCTTCTTTTGGTAACATCTCACTCTTATAACTTGACAAGAAAAATTGCCTTACTATAAATAATGATCATTTCTTTAAATAGTAAACATCCAATTTAGGTCAAGATTGTATAGATATCCAAATAACACATCCATGCATTGTAGCATTTTAAGTTGCTCTTGAATTGCTTCTAGAATAGGAGTTGTAGAAGGGTGAAACATTACTATCAAGGTTTTACATCCCAATAAGAGGGGGCATCCTGGTTGTTCCATCCTATTCCTATAAGAAATAGGACTGAGAAAGGATCAAGACTCTAAAACCCATCCACGCAAGGAGAGAAGAAAAATAGAAAGAAAGAAGGAAGATGAAAGGTAAAATGTGAAAAAAAAAAGAAGAAGAAGAAGAAAAAGAAAAAAGAAAAGAAAAGAAAAGGAAAGAAAGAAAGTTAGAAGAAAAGAAAGAAAAGGAGGAAGAAAGAAAAGAAAGAAAGGAAAGAAGGAGAGAGAGATGGAGGATATCTACTAGGATATATAATCGGAACAGCAGCTAAGATAGGATGGGATAGTGGGACATCCTGTAGATATACCATAACACCTTTGTCCCATGGGATTTAAATTTTGATTATTATGTGTAGTAAGTTGTGTTCGACTAGATGTTTAAGGAAAATTGGTCAAATCAAGATGGAAACAATCCAACATGGCTTAGATAGCTTAACTAATGTGTAATGCATGTTGATCTACTATTTTATCACTTAGAATGCTGATAATGGAAGTTATATGAGAAGGTTTTGGCCTTTCATAATTATGTTGCTTGAATAGTGCTTGGATTTTTTGCTGCCATAGCAAATCCAAACTTGTCCAGAATATCCTAAGCAAGGTTTGCCTACTGCCCAGTACGAGACGTACTATACTGTATCAGTACGGCATGCTATACCATATCGACACTATCATACCATACTGAACCATGTACCGACACAATAATAGGATGGTACCAGTACGGGATCTAATACCGAGATAGTGAATCTTAGTCCTAAGTAATTCATAACAATTCAGATGGTTGTCTTGGTGTTATGTATAGCTTCTTTCTATTTCATTTCCTACTTTTAAATGGAGAGCTTCGTACAATACACTCAAAAATGAAGTCCTTAAAAGTACAACCTTTATGGCTAATACTCAGATTATAAAAGAAATGAAATGGAATAGCCATAAAAGTATTTAGATTGTAAATAAAATGAAAAGGGAAAGTAAATTCTAAGGGGCACATGCCAAGTCCACTGCAATGCATAAACATTATCAACTATAGCAAAAATGTTAGTCATGGTGGATTGTGAGACTCATACATGACAAACTTGTATAGGTATTAAGATTTATTACCCTGAAAAGATCTATAAATACTTCTTGTAGTCCTTTCAACAACAAATTGGTTATTGAGTTGCTCTTATTGGGAGCATTTGCTCTTTTTTGGTTCAGTGTTAATTTTTTGAAAAAACATGGGATTCTAATTTCATAGGAGTTGAATAATGTCTTGATGTTGCTTTCTGAATGACAATAAGTGGTCCTTTCATGTAATGTTATTGGTTCTACATGAAAGTGAGAGTCATGTTATGTGATTCTTAGCAGAATTAATTTTCAGTCACTTCATATTGTTTGTCATAAGGATTTGAGTATCAACTCATACCAATATCTACAGGCCATACTGGACCATACACGTAAAATACCGCTACCGCTCCCATATGGGTACGGTTCCGATACATGGTTCACCTCAACTTTGTATTGCTGGCTGGCGCCAAGATTTGTACTATTCAGCACAGAACTGTATCATACTGGTAAGGTATCTGATTGTTAATGCATCAATAGTTCAATCCTTTCTTAGTTGTGTCTAACATCACATATTCGTCTTGCACAAGAGCCTGAAACTTACTCCAAGACAGAAAAGATTTCTTGCAATCTGGTTTAGCTAGAACTACTCAGTCTTATACAATCTTCAGCTTTTACATGTGCTCATCATGAACCCACATCACAATCCTTAGGTCAAGCATACCATGTCATCTTTAGCATCAGAGTAAGAATGTGGTGGAACATCAATTATGAGAAGCATGACAAATTGATGGTCCAATGCAGCTGTCGAGGTGCCACAAGGATCAGATCAGTGCTCGCTTGCATCTAAAACCAACTCAGAGTCCAAGATCTAGTTGGAATTAGACTTAGGGTTGAAGTTTCATGTGAAGAATCAGTTCTTGCTTCAAAAAAATCTAATGATTGATATGCATCATTGAATGCCAATTCTTAATCGGGTTCGAATTGAAACTAATCTGGCATCCAATTTATTCTGTCAGAAACATCAAAGCCTCAACAATTTTGTCAGATACTGTAGACCGTTGAATTGACAAGCTGGTAAGATTGAATAAATTCTGATTTTTAAGGAATTATGCCAAGAGTTATGGCAGACATGGATCTAGAAGTGCCTTCAACATTTGGACATATATTTTGCCCAATTTTTGCTAGGAACAGAAAATCAAATAGCAATTAATCATGGATGCTGCAAGAACTTTGCATTGGAAAATTGGTCAAAAATTAAAATTTGACATCTAAGAGCATACAGTGCCTTACAACATTTGTTTGATTTATGCCTTCAGTTGAACAAAGATGATTTGTAACTTTTCCTTCCGAAGTTTGATGGAAGAAACTGAGTGACATTGTATCAATGGTGACCTGCCATATCCTTCTAGGTCAGCCAAGGGGTATGATCATAAGACCACTTATAATGAGCAAGGAAGCAATTACATCATCAAGATAAGTAAATTAAGGTCAAGTTTATGCCTATAACGAAAATTCTATCCATATTAAAAAGGAGAAAAATTTCAAAAGGAACACATTGTCTGTAACCTATTCTACATTAGATCATTTTGAAGGGAAAAATTGTACTACTTTGAACCCTGAAAACACAAGGATACCAAAAGAAATTCTGCTAATAAATAAGTTATTTAATTTAGCATATGAAAGATTCTTGTGTACTTCTTTTAGGTGGTATTTGTTTCTTGGACTATCTTCTGACTAAATTTTATAAAGGTTTTCATCCTCAAGTCATCTTGATTATAGCCCTCAAGTCATCTTGATTATAGCAGAAGTTTTAGGTAAAATCCCTTGCATCAAGTCCACTGACTCTATATAAACTATTGGATACAAAACTGCAAGACATCCTCTTTTAAGTATTAGATTATGCGTTGACTCACCTGGTACGATGGAAAATGCCTTGTAATGATTAAAGCTCAACTAGAACAGATGGTGAGAAGAAGGTTTATTGCTTGACATGAGGATATGCTGAGAAAATTTTGGAAACTTCCATCAACGATTGCAGAAGACTACAAGAAATGCTCTGGAGTTGGAACTTGGGATGCTGAAGGGATGTCATGGTTTAAATGGCAGATAAGTGTAAGCTGTCATGAACTGGGATCTAAGTACTAACCAGGTACTCTGAAGTTTTAGCAATATGCAAAATTAATGAAGCAAATTCAAAAGACTTGATTGGCTGACAAAGCTGGCGAAGAATTACAGGGAACGACCACAGTATGGATGCATGTTGTCAAGAAAAATAGGGAGCAGGTTGAAGGTTCGAGCACTTGGAAGTCACCAAAAGACAACAATAGAACCTGGAAAGCTGCAAGGAAAGCAACCTCAGCATTATATTTGAAAATTTGTTGCATTATTGTCAGCCTTTGAGCATATACTTGAAAGATTCATAATTTAAGGTTACTCTGTTTGATTCAAAGACCAACTCCATTAAAGCGAAGAATTGACAAACTAGAAGTATTTTCAAAGGATATCTCAAAGGAGCACAAAACATAGCATTAGTTGAGAGAGACAAGATGGGCAACATTACCTGTATGATGGGACAAAATAGCTGCTAATCCAGGAGCTTGATAGGGAAGCAAGTGGATCCAGTTGGGACAAGAATTCCAGAGAGTACCTTGGAAACTACTGGCATAATCTTAGATAGAAAAATTCATGTAAATACTGGTTTAAAGTGATATCTCATAGTTCTTGAATTATGGAGAGCCTTTTGTTCTTTGATGCCAATATCTCATATGACAAAAGATTCAGGATGTCCAAGACAATGGAAGGGATATGAAAACAGGAAAGCTTAGCGACGGTAGTGATCATCCTTCAAGATATAGACTCAAAACAAATAAACCAAAGAAAAATTCATAATTATATCATATAGCCAACAACAGGCTTGGGACTGCAGGTGTGCAGAAAAGTGTAGAGCGATTGCAGTGGACTGGTTGAGGTGCAGACTTGCCTGGATTTGTCAAGGGAGGAATAATAAAGAACAAATATGTTCAGCAGAAGGCCTTGCAATATTATCAACATAGGTGATGGATTTATTGCTTGAGATCGCATGGATTCGACCGGACCTTGCATTTGAGGATTCCAAAATCCTGCACTGATATGAGTACTAGGAGGTCATGCATTACCAGAGATCGATACATTGCACATCTCTTTCATCTTCATGTGTAAGTGTAATGGCTACTAAATTAGACTACTAAAATGAGGCATCCACCTAGCTTGCCTTCAAGGTCCATTCTTTGGAGAGGGTAAAAACTCAGGAAGGAAGCTGTATCTTCCTGAGTGAATGTTTCCCAGCCAACGTTTACACAAAAAAATAACATATTCATGCTGTTTTATACATTGAAAAATAGCTTCGGAAGCCGCTATCTGTGTTCTTTTACATTACTACTTTACTACTTTGCCAAATAAGAAGCTAAGATCTATCCATATTTATATAATAACTTTATTATATAAATATTACTATATATTATGTTACATTATATTTCAAATATATTATGTTCTAATATCATATATTATCATATAATATGTGATAATATATAATACAATATAGTATAATAATATATTATTATATTATATTATATATATAATAATAATATAATATATTAATATATTATTATTGTAAGATTAGAGTTTAGAAATAAAAAATATTTTTTTGATTGATAGGAAATAACTTATTCATCTAGAGAAGCACGAGAATATGGATACATTGGTCAATGTGAAAGTTGATCAAGTTTCTCAGATTTCTCTTTAGAGCTTATAAAATCTTGAGGATATATTATTCACTTGATCAGGTAGAAAGTGGTATTCAATCATACTTACTTGCTCAACCAATTATTATTATTACCATCATCATTATTATTATTATTTGTGGAGAAGAGATCAAAAAAGGCTGTTGGATTTATGAAGAAAGTATTCGGAACAGTCAAAGATTACAAAGCTACACACAAACTAGATGCGTGACATACGCTTCTTTGGAATGTTTGCTCCCATTGATCCATTCTCCAAATTCAGAACCAACTCAAGTATCACCTCGGAGATTTTTTTTTAAATTCAAAAAAATATTTTATAACTCCCAACTGTTAGGTCATTGTCCTCGTAAATCTATTTAGGTTAGGCCTCCACCATCCATCAATCTAACAAATAATTATAGCGAAATTCTTTGTGCACTGCGGGCGGTATAGAAAATCTAACATGGAGTGCAGCGCTTCATCTGATTGATCCACATAGTCTCACTTTTCAATGCGTATTTAATATCTGCAGATCGATTTTTTTATTAAAAATTTTGTATGACGAAAATGTCATTGTCTTTTGAAAAAATTATGACATTCTATATCCACGTCATGACATCCTGCATCCATAATATATACAGGATATCATAATTTTTTTTCTAAAGAACAAAGATATTTTCGTCATTCAAAATTTTCAAATGAAAAAACTGACCTACGAGCATTAAATACGTATTGAAAAGTGGTTGGGCAAAAATATCTCTTTCAAATTATGATATCTTAGGCCATATTATGACATCTTAGGATATATTACGCTATAGGATGTCATAATTTTTTTTAAAAAAATAGAGATATTTTCATCATATATAATTTTAATAAAAAATCGACCTGCAGATATTAAATACGTGTTGAAAAATGATAACTACTTAAATCAATCGGATGAGATGGTGCACTTCACGTCGGATTTTTTGCACTGCATTCGGTGCATAAAAAATTCTCAATAATTATATCCTTGTTTGATGTCCCAGTTGCCTTTATCCCTTTCTCCCGTCGGTTGGTCTCCTTTGCCGTAAAACTAAGCAAACAAACGTGTTGACTTGGTAGCTTCTAAGCCCCCATGTGAGATTATTCACTGACCTCATTCCCATTTGCCTTACATATAGGAAGAGAACCCCCGAATTGATAGCAGAGATTTGTTGACCAGTCTGACCAATCCCCGTGATTCCAATTGATGAATGGTCCTGATCGATCCCCCTCATCACAAAACCATTTAGATCAACTTGCTGACCAATGTGAGCCCTAGGGAGAAAATTATCAGACCATGGCCTCATTTTGTCACATGGAAAAATATAAGGGACTATACCATCACCATCACGTTTTCTTCAAAAAATTGACCGTTTCAATTTGATAAGCATTGACCACGTGTTATTAAGGACCGCTCCGGGCAACCGAATTTAAATTGAGCGGGAGGAGTGAGAGAAGAGAGAGAGAGGGATGCTATGGACCCCTTCACCTCCTTCTCAGAGGAGCTCATCCATGGAGACAACATGCTCTACTGGGCCTTTTCGCCGGCACCGGCCTTTGACCTTGTCGCCACCATCCCTGAACCAGCTATCGTCGAGCCGCCGGTTGTTCACCGGAGCGCCTTCAGGCCGTATGTTAGACCGGACAATGGGCAAATTAAGGAGGCGGTGAGCTCGGGTAATGGCGATCATCGGAAAAGCATTCGCCGGAGAATGATTGAGATGGTACGAAGAATTCCCAAGGCCAAAGAGGAGTGCAAAGGAGTAGAGATGAGCCGAGGGTTTAAGCACATGATGATGGAAAGGCAGAGGAGGGAGAAGCTTAGTCAGAGATATGCTGACTTGTACTCCATTCTTTCTTCCAGATCCAAGGTTAGCTGCCAATCCAATTCTATTCTTTGGATATACAGAAATTTGTTTTATGGACATAAGTTTGAAGAAGGTTGTATCAATATTTCCTTTCTCAAAATTGAAGTGGCTTAACAGCCTTGGTATGAGACCAGATAGATATTCATACAAAAATTTGTTTGGTGAACTTACCAACAATATGAGGATTTATGGGGGAAAGCCAATGATGCAATGTTGGCTTCATTTTGTTCTTCTAGTTCTTTACTTTTTAGCTCTTCCAGACTTGGTAATCCCTCCACTTCTTTGAAATCTTTGTTTTCTTCCTCCTCCATAACCTTCTCCTTTGTAAAATGTCTTATTCAATAATTTAGATTTTTTACATTAAATGAAATGGTTTTCTAGTTCCAAATATATCTAATTTCCCCAATCTTCTGTATGTTAAGGAAGTTTGATGTTTTCTGAAATTATTTATAGTTATATTGATACTTGAGCTCCGTTTGATCAAGCTAAGGTACTATTAGAAAGTTTAGATATATTCCTTCAGAATTTACTTGTAAATTTGGGGAGTTTGATATAAATCAGTCAGTCTCATTAATTACCATCAAGATTAATGAACTAATGCATATATCTATCATACAGTGAAGTTTAATTGTTCAATTTCAGGATTTCGATCGAATTCTGTGCTGCAATTTTAGTGTAATTTCTTTGTAGGGTGATAAGAACTCCATTGTGCAATCAGCTGCTGCATATGTGAGGGAGCTGAAGGAAGTGAAGGAGCAGATGCAGAGACGAAATGAGGAACTTATGACAATGATTTCAGGGAGCAATGGAAGGACAGAGGAGGCAAAGATTAAGTTCGGGTGGCGAATCCCTCGTCTGCCATCGACTCCATGATCGGAGCTCTTCAATGCTTGAAGACAATCGATGTCGAGGCCAGAGCCATCCGGTCTGATCTATCTGGCCATGAGTTGTCTGCCATCATGAGCATTGAAACAAAGGTGTGCATGGAAATAAAATTCCAGACCTCTAGTTATTTGGAAATAAACCAGTTCTATAATTTCTATAGGAAATTTGAATTTCCATTTAAATTTTAACATGCTTGGGCTTCAATTCTGAGGTACTTGGATCTTTCTTCTATTAATGGGGCAAACAGAAGAATTTAAATTACTGCCAAGGGAAATCATGTAGCTGATTCCTAGTTATTAGTGGGGATCTATGAGAGAGATGATCCAAGGGTGGCTATAGGATCTATGCAGCCAATTTTAGGTTAATTTATCTCCTTGGCATGCATGCAAGTGGACTTGATATGTCTGGATCTGAGTATTCACGCTTATCCAAAAGTTTGACCCCTAGGCAATTATATGGTCCAAATTGATGCCAGGATTACAGTTTAGTCAGGCATGAATCCTATAAAACCTGACCTAATTTATTATAAAATAACAAGAGAAGCAGTACCACTTATTTCTTTTCTCGGTACATGTACCTGTTATTTCATTAAGTGTGCAAAATTATTGCTTGAATAAGACATTTGAGAAAGCAAATCCAAGAATTTGAACATGTAACCTCATTTTCTACCCTTTTTTTAAGTGATGGATAGAAGATCTAGCCTAATATTAGAGTGTGGGTAAAATCAAATTCCAGTACTCCTATATCTAGCTAATTGGCATTCTCCACTTGAAAGAGGGGATTCAACATCTCAACTCAGCAAATTGGCTACTTTTAGTCCTTGATCGATGAAGATTAGAATAAAGTTATTAAATAACTTGCTTGGATTTATATCTAAACCAAACTTCAAATATAAGTTAAGCAGACTGTCGGTGAATATATAGATTTTCACTTATAATGCGTGTTCAAGAATTTTGCAGCGCAAGGGATGTATTAAGTAATATCAAAATCTTTTTATTGTCCAAAATGATAAAAAAATTCTCTCGGTCTCGGACTATTAGTTACATATCCCTTTTATATTGTGGATGATGAGATCATCATCATGGATCATAAGATTAGTTGGTCTTATCAAATAAAATTATTCTCCATTAACCAAGGGAAAAAAAAAAAATGTAAAAAGGCAAACATGTACTTCTGACATGCAGAAGGGAAAACAGTAACTCGGTCAACTATGAGTGTCTTTATTGCATGCATCCAGTAAGTCAAGGATGATATAACTAGTTTTGATTACTAGTAGGAACTAAGATTTAAGTGTAATTTTTTTTTATCTCACTAACTTAATTTTTTATTTTACGTGTAAAAAGGTGGCGGCTGGTGAGGTTGAGAGAGCAGTTGAGGTTACTTTGATGGACGTAGAGAGGAAGCTTCCTCGCCCCCTTCCCGAACCCACGGGTGGTCCCAACTCTGTCATGTGGAAAACGTGCCGTAATCCAGATTCCAACTCTTATGTCATTCATAGGGCGAGACGAGATGGTCACGTGACCGTGTGCATTTTTCCTGGTAGGAACCCGCGGCGCAACTTCGGTTGGACTCCTGGGTTTTGTCTCGTCATGGCATGCGTGAGAAAGGTTACTGGAGTTTTTTTTAGGTTTTCTTATATACCCTTGTACATTATGTCTTATTATATAGATATCCCTCCACCATCCTATTTTGCAATCATACCCCTCCTGTTAGATTTTTGATTGGTGGTTTTTTTTTAATGGCCATTTTAAGTGTGAAATAATGCTATTACTCCTTTCCATGAACACCCTTGAAAAATTTAGTATTTAATTTATACAAAAGAGATATGTTTTTGCTTAAATTTTTCAAGGGTATTGATGTTAAAGGATAATAAAATATTTTCACTAAAAATATTTGGTCATTGATATCTCAATCAAAAATCTAAGGGGATAGGTGATTGGCATATATAGAAAGATTTGAGAAGTGCATATGCAAATAGTGATTTTTAAAGGATATTTATATAATAAATTGTATTTATAAGGGTATGTATGCAAAAAGTTCTTTTTCTAATGTTGAAATTTTAGCATTCATGGTGCATAGAACTTTATTTTGAATTTATTTAAGTTTGAGGTTCTTATGTTTCAATCCAAGCTTTTATATCACGGATAACTTGGGCTTAAGGAGGCTACAATAATATCGTAGAGTATTGTTAAACATGGGGTTATGGGTGGCAATTTATGATCCAATATATCAAATCAACTCGTGAATGACTCGATTTAAGTAGGTTTAAATTTTTCATAAACGAGTTTTAGTCATAAATGGATCAAGATGTCCAGATCTTTTATTAAATGAGTGGATTTAGATTTAAATTTATAATCCATTATTATCCATTTAGTGATTGGATCGGGCTATAATCCGACCCATTTGATCTATTTACAATCTGCTTAACTTGTTTTTGACCTATTTAATCCAACCCACTTAACCTGATTAACCCATCTAACTCAAATTGACCTATTTAATAAATAGGTTGTGTGGGTCAGATCAGTTTACCTATTTAATATATAAATTAGATTTAGATATGAACTTTGATATGTTTAATAAATAGATTAGATTTTGGTTGATGAATTTTTAATTCGACCCATGTCCAACCTAAACTATATCTTACTCAACCCGACCTGATTACAACCCCTGGTGGAGACTAAAAATAACCTTAAAAATTAGGATTAGTATACAAACCTTTTGCTTAGAGAGGGGTTCATATCTAAAATAGTCACAAAGTTAATGCTTAAAAAATGAATTAGTTCATAGAGACTAATTGTATAGATCTAATTTGGTTCCTATTAGGAAATGCTTTGAAAGTATTTGTTAAGAAGGGTACTGTTAGTGTTCCATCGTATCCAGGGTGCAAATGGGATGGGTGGACTAGGTTATGAGTGACCTTGACCCGATTTGATTCTTTGATTGGATCTTAATGTTAGATCTTGATCCAAACTAATAGAAGATTGGATTAGATTGTGTTAGATCTATGGCTAAAATTTTCAACCCAATAGATTACTTGGGTTGGATAGGCTTCATGTGTAATCCAGCCTCAATCTGAAAAATTTGGGTTCGAATCGAGTCCAGGTTGAATCCTACTCAAACATAGCAAACTACCTTTTAATTACCATATAGCTAACTACTATTAACTGCACAAAATAGATAATAAAAAATATTAATCTTAAAACAAATTAGGATATAGAATTATTCTTAATCCTATCTTTATGTTAATGATATTGTTCATGCAAATTTTAAATCACAACCTAGAGGCTCAAAGAGGCTTAGGTCCTAATAGTATACTAGGTTTGGATTCGGTTAGAAAGAATTCAGTAAACCTAGATCCAATCTTGAAAATAGAATAGAACCAATTTTAGAATCTGACATGGCCCCACGGGTCCCTTAAAGTGGATCAAAGCAGGTCTAAGCAAGGTCTGGTCGGGTCAGGTTAAGGGTCAACCTAACACATTTGTAGCCTTAATCCTGTTGGGAGGAAGGACACTTGCATCCATATAGAAGGCGGTTAGAAATTTTCTCTCATTTCGATTTTTTGTTCCTTTCCAAAAGAAGTGCCTAGCTTAGTAGCTCTTTCTTCCCTATCTGTGTCCTTATTTATAGGAGATATTTTTGCCAGAATTTTCTTGATCCAGTTCTAAAAGATTACATGAGGTGGGATATGTACTCACATTACCAGGATTGTGGTTCTCTAGTTGATCATTAGGAGGGTTACTGATACCAAAAAAAAAAGAAAGAAAAAGAAAACAACCGATAATTAAAGAGACATTAGCTTTGGTCATATTGTGATTGTGTTCCACATGGTTACCTAGGATGGGTGCATGCATATATAATAATGGTTTAGCATGCACGGTGGTCGCGAAGACGATGGGGATGCCTTTTGGTAGTCCTTTTTTTGGGAGCTTGTTTCATGTGTTACATGACTGCCTTGGTTTTTAGGCATATTTGGTTCGAAAAAGTTGGCCTTTGAAATGAGAATAGGAATGAGTGACTTTTGTTCCAACCATTTGATTGAAGAAAATCTCATTTATATTTTTATTTTAGAGGAGAATAGAAATACCTCAATCTCCCAAAACCCAATCCCCATTCTCTCCTAGTATTCATTTTTCATTTCGATTCCAATTTCAATTTTCATTATGAACCAAACATGTTAGGGATATGGCTATTTCAGTTCCCATTCCAATTTCGATTTTGATTCTAATCATGAACCAAATGCACCCTTAATGTTGATGGACAAGAGATGAATGGATTAATCATGGAAAGAAGGTCAAGTATTTAGCAAGCCTATGAACCATTAGCTACATCACCATCTGACCAATTTGGCCATCTTCCTCGTTGCTTGTAGATGAGGGTTAGTATTGGAGATAGAATAAGAAAGCAACTAGATGTGCCTAATTAAATATTGATGATCAGCATCTATTTTATTTCGAAAAAAAGATGTCACTATTCATGTAGGCATTGCCTACTGAGGAGAGGGGAGATCGAAAGCTCTCTCTCACCCTCCCCTGGCCTCTCTCTCCCTCTCTTTCTCTCCCTCCTCTTTTTCTCTCTTTTGAAGGAAGTTGACTTCCGAGATATGTATACAGAAATTAGATTGCAGTAGAAATTAAACTAATCTAAATTATTTTTTTTTAAAATCAAGCATGCATACAAAATATAGATATAATCTACACATAGCCAGGAGCATTCACATGCTGAAATTAAGATTGTATAATTAAAAATTAGATTAGAGATAACACATACAAATCAGAGAACCGATCTCCATAACTTTGCATGGGTTGATGAATACCATAGCTGATGATCGTAGTATACTCTGAGGTTCTTCGATCAGTCGCATATATGTTCGACCATTATGGATATCCACATGAGATCCTCGGATCAGATCAAAGGCTCCTGACTTCACCGGGATGCTAGCTCTCTTGCAGAAGTCATCCCTGATACATGGTTGATAAAGAACTTCTCCATCATTTTCTCTCAGACCCTCTCAGAGATGATGGAGAACAAGAGGAGGGAGAGGAAGAAGAAGAGATCCTCTATCTCTTTTTTCCCTAGAACCCATGCCACAAGGAGGAAGAGATGTGGAGGAGGAAGAAGAGAAAGATGAAGAAGAGGAGAAACATCCTTTTTCCTTTTTTTTTCTCTCTTCCCAAAACCCCATGTCCAAGGAGGAACCCACGCCTAAAAGCCTCATGCCCACACTTTTTCATCCTTTCTTTCTCATGGTGAAAATCAGATCATATCATGTTTTTCATGCCTAAGAGAGAAGCCCTTTTAATTGGCATCCAAAAAGGATGAAAAGATAAGTTAGGCTTTTGATAAGATCAAAACCAAATCAATTTGGAATTCCCAATTCAACTTGAACTCATCCTTATCCAAAAGGAGAGAAAAGGGAGGGCATGAACACCTTTGTGCATGGCTTATCTCTCACGCAAAAACACTTTTATGTGAAGAAAATATTGGCATCCAATATTTGTGGCATGGTGATGATGTAGGGTGCTACGGAAAGAGAGTCCCAGTCTCTTTCCCTATAGACTGGGACTCCTCCTTTTGGTACTTAATTAATTTCTAACCAATTTAGGAATTGGTTACATCCAAGAAAGAAAATAATCCTAGTCTAACTAGAAATCCAATCTTCTCAATAAGATCTTAATTCAATTAAAAATTAATTAATTCTATGTCCTAGTCAAATCAGGAATTGATTTCCCTTGCAATTGGATTATCTCATAACTCAATCATACTTGATCTAATCCAATCTAAATTAAGTCAAATTGAATTCAATTCAATTATACTTGATCCTAACCTAATTGTTCAATCAAATTGAGCCACATAGCAATCCAATTGCTAATTATTCTTCATATAACTTACTAACTCTTAGTAAATTAGACAATTGCAATAATTGAATTGGATCAATCATCAATCATATTGATAATTTGATCTCTTTATGATTTATAATCATAGATCAACTATCTGATCGGATAAAGATCTCTTTTGTGTGTAATCCTATAGATTTTATTCTGTCTGGTAGTGAGATATACTATGATCTCTATTACAACATCATCGAAACTCTTTTCAATGGGTTGAAATGATTTCAACTCTGCCCATTAAGAATCATTGATCTTCAAGATGGTGCTCGACGAGTCTCACAATTCATCAGTGACACTTAGCAGTATGTAGTGACAACCCAGTAGAATGGAATATTGAACCTTTAGGTGCAGTTATGATATAGTTCGGTTCTTTTATCATGAGTCCCGATAAGACGTAGATCAAGGATAACTTGTCAAATCTGTTCGTCCGTCATATGTCAGATTCAATCAATTCAAGTCCACATAAAACTTTATGAAACTCCTTTCCATCATTCACCTACCATGGTCATAAATTTTAGGACTCAGTCTCATGAACTGTATAGGATCTTTTCTATCTATTAGGGTCAACAGATTTCATCTTGGTATACATCCTATTCCTACAATAGACTTACTATAGCCAACGTACACCGTAAAATTTCAAATGGCTAGGTAACTAAGTGATTGTACAGTCAAACTACAGTAATCCCACTATGAACAGTCGAGGCACCATAGATCAAAGAACTATCTACACAACTACAATATCGAGTAAGTTACTGATGAGTGAGTAGCCATCAAGTGATTTTTCGTACTGATCACGCTCAGTACCCTTGATCTCTATCAAGCACCTGTACTCTCGCTCCAGTATCTCCATACTGTAGATTCGAAACTATTCTATCTGAGAAGGAAAGCGATCTGTACATCAATCTATTTAGATCATTTACCATCCTTATGATAATCCATCGATCGAAAATATTTAAGAATTGACCCTAAATGACACATGCCTCAAATTCTCAACTCTTGAGAATACATGTCATTATTAGGTTGACTCCTTGGATGATTTATGGATACAAAAATACACATAATATGAATAAAAAATTAATCCAATTTTATTAATTTCAAAAATTTAATTATAAAATTATATCCTAAAAAATGTATATGTGTCAACCAATTTGGCTTCTAGGGTATACATCTAATAATCTCCTACTGACCTAAAGTCAATTGGCTATAAATCTAAGCCCCATCTTCTCAAGATGAGCTTCAATTTTTTATTGATTTAGCAGCTTGGTCAGTGGGTCAACTATGTTGTCTGTGGAGTCGGCACTGTGCACCTCGACGAACTTTTTCTCAAGATATTCGTGAGTCAAATGGAATCGTCGCTCAATGTGTTCGAATTTCTAGTGAGATCTCGATTCTTTAGCGAGCGCTATGGCACTATTATTATCGCAGAAGAGTGGATGGCATCTGATGACATCACATCCAGCTTTGCAATGAACTTCTTGAATCAGAGTCCTTTCTTAGCAGCCTCCGATGCGGCGAGATACTCTTGCCTTAATGATGGAATCTACAATGATCGATTGCTTGAAACTCTTCCAACTAATTGCATTACCATTAAATAAAATAAAAATCGGATGTAGACTTTCTATCATCAATGTTAGACATGAAGTCTGAGTTAATGTATCCCTACACCTATAGATTTCCTTCTCTAAAGATCAAGAATAGATCCTTAGTCCTTTTCAAGTACTTAAGGATATTCTTCACAGCTATCTAGTGTTCTTCTCTGGATTTGATTGATATCTATTTGTGACACTCACAACAAGAGAAATATCAGATCGACTATATAGTATAACGTACATGAGGCTCCCTATAGAAGAAGTCTAAGGGATCTTGCTCATACGTTGAATCTCCTTGGGTATGCTAGAGCACATTTTCTTGGAGAGATGAACTCTATGTCTGAAGGGCAATAGATCCATCTTGGAGTTTTTCATGTCGAACCACTTCAGCACTTTTCCTATATACCGCTGCTATGAAAGATCAAGCATTCTTTTAGATCTATCTCTATAAATCTTTATTTCCAAAATATAAGATGCTTTTCTAAAGTTTTTCATGGAGAACTTTTTAGATAACCATAACTTGACAGAAATCATCATGAAAATATCATTCCCAATTAGGAGGATGTCATCCACGTATAATACATGGAATATGACAGCCCTCTCACTGATCTTCTGAAAAACACACGATATCTCTTCATTCTTGATGAAACCAAATGATTTGATCACATCATTAAAATGAGTATTCCAACTCCGAGACGCTTGTTTTAGTTCATAAATGAATCTTTGCAGCTTACAGACTTTGTGATCTCCATCACTGGACATGAAATCCAAAGGCTGCTTCATATAGATATCTTTCTCAAGATATCCATTCAAGAAGGTAATTTTCATATCCATCTGCCAAATCTCATAGTCATGAGCCACTGCAACAGCAAGCAGTGTTTGAATGAATTTTAGCATGGCAATTGATGAGAAGATCTCCTGATAGTCAATGCCTTCGTGTTGACTATAACTTTTAGCTACAAGATTAGTTTTAAAGGTCTCCATCTTTCCATCTAAACCGATCTTTCTATTAAAGATCTATTTGCATCCAATAGGAACTTTCCTTCTGTTGGATCTATTAAGGTCCAGACTTGGTTGGTGTGTATCGAATCAATCTCTAATCTCATCACTTCCAATTATTTCTCAGAGTCAATGTTTGATATCCCCTCTCGTCATAGATTTTAGGATCATTAACATAGTCCATATCACCCATGAGGAATGTTTCCTCTACATCCTCTGTCAGCATACCGATATACTTTTCAGGAGGATGTGAGATCTTAGTGGATCTACGAGATAGAATGAGTTTCTTAGATTCTATGTCTCGCTTCTCTTCAGGGATATTCTCTTCGAGCTCAATTTTTCTCCCACTATCTTCATCTTGGATAATTTTTTTTTAAGAATATGATATGTCGGCTCACAATCACATTGCGATCTTCTAGAAGGTAAAAATAGAATCCTAAAGATTCTTTTTGGTACCCTATGAAATGAGCTCTCATAGATCTACTCTCTAACTTGTCCGCTTGTTGTCGTTTGATATGGGTTGGACATCTCTAAATTCTGAAGTGATCAAAATTTGACTTCTTACCATGTTATATCTCATATGGTGTGATAGGAATAGACTTAGAGAAAATCTGATTAATTAAGTAATTGACTGTTAACAAGACATGTCTCCAAAGAAATAAAGATAGGTCAGTGAAGCTTATCATGGATCAAACCATATCTAATAGGATTCAATTTCTCCATTCTGAAATCTTGTTGAACTGAGGTATTTCAAATGGAGTCCATTGAGAGACTATGCCATTTTTTTTGAGATAATTAAAAATTTTTCGATCAAATATTCTCCTCGATCTGATCGAAGTATCTTAAGTGATTTTTCAGTTTGCTTCTCTACCTCAGATCTGAATTTCTTGAATTTTTCAAAGGCTTCAGATTTGTGTCTCATAAGAAACACATATCCATACCATAAAAAATTATCGATAAAGGTGATGAAGTAGAGATAACTTTCTTTGACTGGCACATCAAATGGACCGTACACATCTGTATGTACCAGAGCAAGTACCTCAATGGTCCTTTCTCCATGTCTTATAAAGGATAGCTTGATCATTTTTTTTGAAGGCAAGAATCACAGACTAGATACGACTCATCCGAGAATGAGTCTAAAAGATCTTCTTTCATCAGTCTGTTAATTCTTTTTTCTCCAATATAATCTAGCCTAAGGTGCCACATGTACTTTGGGTTAATCTCATCTCTGGATCTTTTAGACCCAACGGCACTCACTATTTGCTCAGATAGATTAACGATTCATCTACATCGACATGCAAATGATCGAGACTATTAATTAAGTGACCACATCCAATCATTTATTTCAAATAAATGGTATAATGATCCTTATTGAAATTGATTTCATAGTCATTCTGTGCTAAGCTTGAAATAAAATCAAATTTCTGCTAGCAGTAAGTACACAATAACAGTCTCTTAAATTTAGATAAAATCAGACAGTAGTCGAAGAGGATAGATCCCTACAGCCACAACAGTAACTCTTACTCTGTTGCCAACTTGTTGGATTATCTCTTCTAGTCTCAACCTTTTACATTCCTTAAGATTCTGTATTGAAGTGCACAAGTGTATACTAGAACCAGAGTCTATAGCCCAACTGGTTGTAGAAGAAATCGTAAGGTTTATCTCAATCACGAGCAGATTCGTCATACCTTCTAAAGGTGTGTTTCTTGAACTCTTCAAAATCTCTTACATAATTTTTGGTCTAAGACACAATCTAATTACTCAAAACTTAAACACTTTTCAAGTTTCTAAGTCAATAGTTAAATTGAAACCTAACAGTTAGTTGTACTCAAAGAAGCGAGCAAGTCACTTAGAGGCAGATAATTTTTCTACAGAAAGAAGAAGATTCTACTTAGACTTTTGTAATTGATAATTAGTTTATTTTAAAATTTTATTTTAAAATAAACTACCCTACTATTTCTGTAAATCCCTACACTCCTCGGGTGGAGAAATGAGAATCCCTTCGCGAGTTTGGATTCCTAATAGGTACTGCAATCCCACTGATTGGTATACTATCTCACCTGATAGTTATTAGTAAATGTGTCAACCAATAAGAAGACAATTATTGTCTAATGCTTCTCAAGCAAATTACAATAGATCTGATCTCTAGATCCTGAAACCTCATCTGACAGTTATTGGTTTCATTCTCTAGTTAAGTCAGACCCACCATTGAGCGTGAGTGAAGCCATCATTGTGATCCTCACCTGACAATTATTAGGCCCAACCCCATCTCTACCTCACAGCATCTCATGCCAATAGAGTGGTTGCTTCTCTCCTAATGCAACTTAACCATTGTGTCAACCGAGAACAGTCAACATCAGAGAGGACATGGCACTCTACAACGATGGAAGACCCTACGACTTAATATTAACAAGGAGCTTTTAATTTAGGTCTCTTTAATCCTAATTAGTCATAACTGTTATGACTAATCCTAAGGGCGTGGGCTAGCTCGAATCACCAAGCAAACACATCAAGACTAATCAACCAAATTGGCCTGAAAAGTGTAAGTCGATGTGGGTCCCTCCATTATTTTTTTAGATACCAATAAATTGGTCAGATCAGTGAATGAAACCAATTAAATAATCACCTCTCTTTAAGTCAAGCTAAACCACTTTTCTTAGACACTAATAGGTCAATCAATTTTGAATAGGTTAGCTTGTGTAACTTAGGCTTGAGCCACTGAGCCAAATAAGATCTTTGAGTTAATCGATCCAACATGTGGTTGTTAATCGATGTGATTAATCTACAACTATTAGATTGATCTCGAGCACTTTTGATCTAATCCTAATTAACTCTTGATTGAGTTGGATCAGCCGCTCATCTCGATTGAGCCCTACCATATACTAATCGATTATCCAAAAGTAATCAAATTACTAGACCTAATTAAACTACCCAAGCCCAAACTCTCATATTTTATGCTTAAGATTAAGATCTTAAATTCTCAATTTTAAATATTAATCTTAATTTAATTTTAATACTTAATTTTAGATCTTTAATTCATAATTTTAGATCTTTAATTAAGTGTGTTATGAACATGAGGTAGTTTAGATGTCGAAATTACTTTCAAATCTAAACTAACAAATTATGTATCCATACATAAGCATAAAATCAGATCTAAACATAATCAAATATATCACATATATTTATCAAAGATTAGATCTAAATATAAAAATACTTTTTCAATTAGAGTTAGATCCTAAATGATTTTGGATCTAGGATTTTACACAAAAGTAAATTCTTCTTTTCGTGATTCTTCTTCTTGATTCATATAGGCACCCCTTCCACCATAGTCCTCTATGGCAGGATGACCTTTACTATGAATCTCGGAGAGTACTAGGCTACTAAAAATTTAATCTACATCTACACATATCACATATGCATAAACTAACAGAGATTTCATACATCTCATATATAAACAAGATCTAATACATCATATGTATTTAAATTAGATCTAATCTAATTACTAAATTAATTTTAGATCTAAAGATCCAATTTTTAGATCTTAATAACATGCATGTGAAACTAAACCATGGCTCTGATACCGCCTGAAGGAAGTTAGACTTTTAGGATATGCATATAGAAATCAGATTGCAGCAAAAGTTAAACTGATCTAGATTTAAAATCTTTTAAATCAAGCATGCATACAAAATATAGATCTAATTTATACATAGCCAGGAGCGTTCATATGTTGAATTAATATTCTAAATTTAAAATTAGATTAGAGATAACACATGTAAATCGGAGATCCAATCTTCATATCTTTGCGTGGATTGATGAACACCACAGCTGATGATCGTGGTATACTCTGAAGTTTTTCGATTAGTCACACATATGTCCGGTCTCTATGGTTATCCACACAAGATCTTCGGATCCGAACAGAGGCTCCTAACTTTACTGGGGTGCTAGCTTTCTTGTAGAAATCATCTCCTGATGGTTGATAAAGAACTTCTCCATCGTTTTCTCTCAAACCCTCTCAGAGATGGAGAATAAGAGGAGGGAGAGAAAGAAGAAAAGATCCTTTATCTCTTTTTTTCTCTGGAACCCACACCACAAGCAGGAAGAGATGTGGAGGAGGAAGAAGAGGAAGATGAAGAAGAGGAGAAACATCTTTTTTTTTTCTTTTCTCTCTTTCCAAAACCCCACGTCCAAGGAGGAACCCATACCTAAGAGCCTCATGCCCACACTTTTTTGCCCTTTCTTTCTCATGGTGAAAATCAGATCATATCATGTTTTCATGCCTAAGAGAAAAGCCCTTTTAATTGGCATCCAAAAGGGTGAAAAGATAAGGTAAGCTAGGATTTTGATAAAACAAACCAATCAAATTTGAAGTCCCAATTCAACTTGAACTCATCCTTATCCAAAAGGGGAGAAAAGGGAGAGCGTGAACACCTTTGTGTGTGGCCTATCTCTCACGTAAAAATACTTTTGCATGAAGAAAATAATGGCATCCAATATTTGTGGCATGATGATGATGTAGGGCATTAGGGAGAGAGAGTCTCAGTAGACTGGGACTCCTCTTTTGGTGCTTAATTAATTTCTAACCAATTTAGAAATTGGTTACCCCCAAGAAAGAAATAATCCTAGTCTAACTGGAAATCTAATCTCCTCAATAAGATCCTAATCTAATTAAGAATTAACTGATCCTAAGTCCTGATCAAATCAGGAATTGATCTCTCTTGCAATGGGATTATCTCATAACTCAATCAGGCTTGATCTAATCAAATCTAAATTAAGTCAAATTAGATCCAATTCAATTATACTTGATCCTAGTCCAATTGCTCAATCAAATTAAGCAAATTAGCAATCTAATTGCTTATTATTCCTCCTATAACTCATTAACTCTTAGTAAGTTAGACAATTGCAACAATTGTATTGGATCAATCATTAATCATATTGATAATTTGATCCTTCTATGATTCATAATTACAGATCAACCATTTGATCAGATAAAGACCTCTTTTATGTGTGACTCTATCAATTTATTTTTCTGGTAGTGAAATATACTGTGATTTTCATTACAATATCATCGAAACTCCTTTCGATGGATTGGAATGATTCCAACTCTGCCTATTAAGAGTCATCGATCATCAAGATAATACTCGACGAGTCTCACAATCCATCAGTGACACCTAACAGTATGTAGTGGCAATCCAGCAGAATGAAATATTGAACCTCTAGGTGTAGTTACCGTATAGTTCGATTCTTCTGTGGTGAGTACTAACAAGACACAGGTCAAGGATAGCTCGTCAAATCTGTTCATCCGTTATATGCCAGATTCAATCGACTCGAGTCCATGTGAAACCTTATAAAAATTTCTTTCCATCATTTACCTACTATGGCCATAGATTTTAAGATTCAATCTCATGAACTGCATAGGACCTCTTCTTATCTATTAGGATCGATAGATCTCATCTTGGTGCACATTCTACTACTACAATGGACCTACTATAGCCAACATATATCGTAAGGTTCTGAATGACTAGGTAACTAAGTGATTGTACAGTCAAACTACAGCAATCCCACTATGAACAGCTGAAGCACCACAGGTTAAAGAACTATCTACACAACTGCAACATTGAATAAGTCACCGACGAGTGGATAGCCATCCAAGTGACTTTTCATACTGGTCATGCTCAATATCCTTGATCTCTATCAAGCATATGTATTTTTGTTCCAATGTCTCGATGCTGTAGACTTGAGACTCGTCTATCTGAAAAGAGAAGCGATCGATGCATCAATCTATTTAGATTATTCACTGTCCCCGTGATGATCCATCGATGGAGAGCATTTAGGAATTGACCCCAAATGACACGTGCCTCAAATTCTCAACTCTTGAGAATACGTGTCATTGTTAGGTCAACTCTTTGGACGATTCATAGACACAAAAATACACATAACGTGCATGAAAATTTAATATAATTTTATTAATCTCAAAAATTTAATTACAAAATTATGTTCTAGAAAGTGTATATGTGTCAGCCAATCTAGCTTCTAGGGCATACATCTAATATCTCTTTCCTTCCCTCCCTTTCCCTCCCTTGCTGCTATGTCGATATGGATCTAAAACAAATTAGGATGGTACCGTACTATATCATACCATACCAAACTACTGAACAATTGGTGTGGATCCTAGTTGTAACATACCATATCGCTAGGCAACTAGTATGGGTTCCAATACCAGTATCCTATATTTTGGTCTTGAGTTATTGTGCCTTCTCCAACTTATCTACGAGTCTTTAATTGTCATTCTATTGGTGCAGTGAGAAACCACAACAGAATTTATCTAAATAGAAGCTAAATGTTTGCAATTTTGCCAAAGGTGATCAGTGCACTAAGTGAGGTTTGCAGAGAGGACAGCAAAAGAGATCCAATGTTTTTACCTAGGATTCCCTTGTATTTAGCTTGTTCTTAGCTGCTAGTCACATGAAATATTTACTTCTGGCCTTGAAAGTGCAAGGGCAAGTTGGCAGATAATTCCTGGATGATCTAAGAATCTTATAGGACTGATAAAGTAATTTGCTACCGCTCCTCTTTCGCTAAACTTTATCCCAGTTGTTAGAAAGTTCTATATGATCTAAGACCTCCATCATGTAAATTGGCTACATGCCATTTCTGAAACCACAACTAGCAATGCACATTTGCACATAGTTAAAGGTAATTTACAAATAAACCAAAAGAACACTTCAAATTCTTTGATTTCCAACAAATTCTACAAAACCAAAATATCAACAAAGTTTCAAACAAAACTATAGTAGCAAGGCTGGGTCCAACTAATTAATCCAGGAACTTGTTCTATGCTCCCATCTTAGTCACAAACTGCCACCTTCTAAACATTGGATTCTAAAAAGGAGGGAGAGAGGGAGGAGGGTGATGAGCTAAATATCCAGCAGGTAACCAAAAATCATAGATAGAAGGATCAAGCAAGTAAAATATGAAAGGACTTTTAACAAACTATTGATGCATAAGACCAAAAAATATGTTGATAGATAAGATAGTCTATATTTATGTATAAATATTATTTTCCTAATATTAATATATAACTATTTTTCAAAATTAATATTTCACATGCAATTCCAAAGGGAAGTTTATAAGTCACTTCTCGAAACCAAGACATGACTTTTTCAAGTATTTCTAGCAAGCAATAAAATATTTTGTAAACTAGTATTCATATGAAATTCCAATAAACAATTCATAAACTATTTTCCAAAGTCAGTACCATTTGACAACTCATCATTCTATGAAACTATGACCGCATTATCCCCACAATGGGCCCATATACTATATTTAATCCTTATATGGTAGACCCAATGTACTGCATTTAATCCCTATGAACTAGGGCTAGTATATATACTATATTTAACCTTGCAAAGTAGGTCCAATGTAATGTATTTAACCACTATAAAGTTGGTCTAAGATATTGCATTAGACTTTGAAAGAGTAAGTATAGTGTAATCAAGTTTTGAATGATCAAGTGTCGATATATAATCCCCATTAGTAGGATCCAAAGTATAGTCAAACTGAAAGTCTAAATCAACACACAAATCTAACTATTTTGCACAAACAACTTCATTTAATTTCAAATTATAATGATGGTTCAATCAATTTATCAAATCCTCAATCATATATGAGTATCCAAAGAGTTTTAAATATTTGTCAAATATATAAGATCTCAAAAAAGTATTCTAAGCACACCCAAACATACATTTTTCAAAAGAGAATATAAAGTAGTTCCAAAATATGAAATTGCAATATTTGATGCAAAATATCTCAATAATTCCAATATTCCCTTGAGACAAGACAAAAATTCATAAGCATGGGTGCACACCATTTTGAATATATTCAAGAGTTTCAATATCATGATATTTACTTGCTTGATCTAACTTAAATATAACCAAAGGAACATTTACAAGAGCGCTGGTTGAAATAGTTGTTTTAGTGCCATGCCAATTTCTAACAAATATAGTAGCATATCCTAATGATCATGATATGTGCCAATAAGCATGTATTGTTATGGATGTATGATGGCATGGTATGCATCCAATGCCAACCAATGCTCTATGCCAACTCTGTATTGGTTTGGCAAGTCTGAAACTCTTAACATTTACTAGAAATATATGCATGTCATTCAAAAGAAGTGTTTTTATAATTTAAAATATACAATTATCAAAGTATTTACACACTAATTGATAAAAATACATCTAGTGGAAACCAATGTAAGTAATTCCAAAATGGTGTTTGGCATAAAAATATTCTTCCAAAGTCATGAGATATTACAAATTATGTGAAATAAATATACTTCCATAAGGATACAAGATATAATGTTTTAGAGGATAAAGTGTCGCACAAACACAATAATTATTCCATTTCACATACCTTGCAAAATGGTTACCAAAGAGATGCTTTAGAAAACATACAATGGTAATACTAGTTTAGTTAGAAGGCTACTTACATTAGTCGCTAAGTCCAATAAGCACTCTCCGCACAAACCAAATCCTCCCTAATATATTCTAATAATTATAAATAATTTACACATCGAATTATAAGCTCTTAAGCCCTTTATTAGATCTTCATACCTTTAACCCAATTAACCATCAAAATTCCATGTAAGACACAACATTCCATATTTAACAAATAAAATTCTAAAAATTATGAAAGTTAGTGGAAAACATTTTACCATAGGGGAGAGCTAATTTACGGCTAAATTGAGCAATACCGCTAGATCCTAGTTAAAGGCTTTTCCTTCAACTCTCAAAATAAATCTGCAAAAATAATGATATTGATTTTTTTTTCTGAATCTTTTGAATAAGAGGACTTCAAATTTATAGATCATGCTGCCAGACACTTGCCAAAGTGAACCAAAACATATAGACCAACACCTAGATTTTTTCCCCAAATCCATCTCGAAACCACATTAATCCATTAATTAATATCACAATAGAACTGAAAATTATCTCAATAATGTCTTTGGCTAGAAGTCCAGGTCTTGAATCTGATCTCTACACCATCAATGCGGTAGTTTCTTCTCTCTACATACATAAAACCTATGTATATTAGAGTTAGATTAGGCGGTAAAGTTTTAGGACAGGTGAGAGAGAGAGAGAGCACAAGAGGGTGGCTGCCGGCGAGAGGTGATGGGTGTGCTGTGCAAACGTGGAAGAAGGAAGCCTAGCTGAAGGGCCTCTTTCATGGACGTAAGGTGGCCCAAGGCCCTACTCCACTACTGCTAAAGCAGCAAGGGGAAGATATAAACTGAGAAATTCTTTGTGCACCATTGTGGTGTAAAAAATTCGATGTAGAGTGCACCGTCTTATCCGATTGGTCCACATAGCCACCACTTCTCAATGCGCATTTAATACTAGCAGGTCAGTTTTTCGTTAAAATTTGTATGATGAAATATCTTTTTAAAAATTATAATACATCTTCTTAAAAATTATGACACCTCTTCACAAAAATTATGACACCTTCTGTATGAAAGGTTAAACTGAAGCGGTGTATTATAATTTTTGTGAAGGGACATCATAATTTTGAAGAAATAGTGTTATAATACTGCACAGAGAAAAAAAGATAATGAATATATATGAAAATAATATTATGATACCTCTTCTTAAAAATTATGATCTCTTCACAAAAATTATGACATATTGCTTCAGTTTAACCTTTTATGTAGGGGTGTCATAATTTTTGTAAAAAATATCATAATTTATAAGAAAGATATTTCGTTATATAAAATTTTAACGAAAAATTAATTTATTAATATTAAATATGTATTGAAAAATGATGGCTATATAAATTAATCGGACAAAATGACGTGCTTTATGTCGGATTTTTTACACCACAGATGGTGCACAAAGTATTTCTCGACACAAACTTACAAACCAGCCACTGTAACTATGGCAACTGTACCTGTTGCAGCCAGGGATAAGGAAAAGGCCTGCATCCAAAAAAAAAAAAAAAAAAAAAGGAAAAAAGGGAGGCTAAGATGTGATGTCCTAGCCTTTTCCTAAGGACAAATTAATATTGATCCAGAAGTGGTCAAGAGATATAGAGATGTTTGTCCACATTGTCCAAGCCCAGATTTTCGTAGTAAGCTGTAGTAATTGCTTGGCATAAGATATATCTGAATCAACTAGAAGACTCGAACCCCATTTGACCAATAGTGCTCTATTGTACCCAGTGCTAAGTGTCAAAACTATCTCATGACCAATCCAACCAAAGATATGTTATAAGTGGATAGTAGTCCAAAGTAGTTTTCTTCAAATTATATTAGTTGACATGCAAAGTTTAAATATTTTTATATAATTTCATTTTAAAAAAATGAGAATAACCTGACTTTAATTAAAATCCAATAATGTTCTAAACACTCACAAAGTTTTCAAATCAAAAAACAATCTTCTGAATGATATAGAGTCCAGCTACAGCTTCTTCCCGTAAAATCCAGTTACAAAAGCTCCATGACATGGGCTACAAAAGTTCTCTCTTTTGAAATATAGATATAGAAATCGAGAATATAGATCTTTAGCATGTCTCGCATGAAAGGATTATAGGTGGCATGTAGCAGCTTTCATTTTCTTTTACATTGGGATACTTCAAAGTTCAAAAATCCACATATAACGTAAAGAGAGCATATATATGTAGAGTCATAACTCTATCTAGCCTTCTAATGTGATAAACAACTTCTGGCTTCATCATGTGCTGGTAAGATATTGAGATGAAACTCATCACCAACCCACAAATAATCTCCAACCTCAAACATGTTTCACATAAGAAAGGATTGAGATTTTCTAGTAATTAATGATAGAAAACATCATTTTAGAAACAATATGGATGGTTGAATCAGAGGTGGCAGACCCTATCTCCTTTCAATCAAAGAAAGAAACAGTAGGGATCGCTCAATAGGATCTCTAGATCCTGGAGATAACAAAAATTATAAAAATTACAGGCACACGCCCTCAACTTTATTTTGATTTTATTTACATCTCTATATTTTAAAAATATCAAACATGTCCTTCTAATTATCGATACATTCCAATATGATCCAGTCATCTATCTCCGTTAATGAAATGACATCACATGATCATCACATGATATCATTATTTTATAAAATGATAAAAGTCTTCTTATCTCCACATCCTCACTCTTTCCTCTTCCTTTCTCTCCGATTGATCCCCTCTTTTTCCACCGTCAGCGTCTTTTTTCTTCCTCCTCCCTCCTCCTCCACTTCCTCCTCATCCATTTCTCTTTCTTCATGGTGGCTCCCTTACTTTCATCCATTCTTTCATCTCCTCTCTTTCCTCCTCATCCTTCTCCTCCTCCAAGTCACCCATAAGCCATCCCCTCCATTAAATATACGAAAGGTTCTAGCAAAAATGGGTGTTCTTTTTGGGACAATATATGTTGAAGTCTGATTTATTGAATCGCTTTCTTTTTACTGAATCAAAAACATTTAATGTTGATAACTTTTCCCTCCTATTTCTTTGGTGCACTTCCTTTTTTAAGTAGCCATTTTTCTCATAAAAATGCTATTTTAATGCAAAATGAAATATATCAATTTGCTTTAATACCATCAATTCTATCAATTTCTGCCTTTTTAGAACTTGGGTTGCTTAATTGATGAAGGATGCTACTATAATGACTTATTGTAGTCATTTATATATTAACATCCTCCATTGTTGAAAACATTGAAAAAGGTAAGAAGAAGGGCTACATAGGGGATAGGGCAGAGAAAGGAAGGAGGGAGAGAAAATCCTAATTTTTAACTAAACATAAGATAGGATTACTTATATAAGACTTTTCTCCTAATAAGATTTTATGTATAATCCTATGGGATCAAAACCCACATCTTGAGGTTATAAATCCTATACACACAAATTGGCTCCAAGTGTGAAGCCTTTGGAGCCCTATATGTGTGCTGCACTCTAGAGCTTTCAGATCATATAAACAGATATCTATGGTTACACATTTTAACTGGTTTCATTATGCATTTATGTAAAATGTACTATTTGGCTAAAGGGTAAATTGGAAATTCAAGACCAAATGATCCATGGAATGTGCTAGGGTCATAGAAAATCTCCCCATGATGATTTAGCAGATGCTAATTTCTCCAAATTTAATTTAGATAATTATTTAAACCTAATCCATTTCAGGTTGACTGAAGGTTCATTGCAGGTGAAATTGGAACTCAAGTTAGAAGTTTTCTTAAATTTAACTAAGCACATCATGTCCCAAGGCTTAACAGATCTTCAGTTGGCAACTCCAAGAGAAGGGTGACAGGCTTATCAAAGTCACATAATTAGATGAAGCCATCACCACCAAAAAAAGTAGCCATCACCACCAATAGATTTCTAACCCTATTGGTTAGAAGTTAGAAGTTCATTTTAGCCTCCATTTGTTAACCCTCCTATTACCATCTTATATGGATGTATTTGCGCAGCCAATGGACAAATATGTCCATAATGTATTTATAGACTTATGTGCGAATTGGTATTTTCATAGTCTACTATGTTGTTTAGAATTATTATTTTTAAGTTACATAATGATCTTTAATTAATCTTGCATAAATAACTTATCAAAATATACCTGAAACACAAATTATTTTGGCCATTATCAAAATTATCTTAACTGAAAACCAGGAATTAGATATTGAAAGTAAATCATTATTATGGGATAAGAATATAACAAAATAATTGAATAGAAGAGAGATAAAAAGCTTACCATGGTATAGATGTTAATCAATTGTTGTCTTGACAATACCATTGTACCCAATTATGGTCTCTAGCTCACAAGGTGCCATCACCACCAACACAATCCAGAGCCTTTATAATGGACAAATGTAGCTCATATAATAAACAAAGTACTACTTCAGTAACAAAAAACTAAATTTCAAGAAAGGAAAATAGCAACTTTCTTGTGATGAGATTTTTTGGAAAAAAAAGGAGAAAGAAAGAGGTTAAATGGTGAAAATCACCATCTGGGTTTGCAACCACCAAAGCCTAGTCTGCATGATGCAAACCCTGCAACTTAAGGCAATCAGGTCGATTCCATAGGATGCTGATCTTCCTTGATCTCCTAGGGTCAGGGGTGCATCTTTCACATGAAAGAAGTATTAATCTTCTTTCATGCAAATTCACTGTTGGATCATCACTTGCTCACTTTGAGACCATGCCAAAAGATGATGATGGAATTTGAAGCATTTTGAGATTTATGTGATTGGTGATCTACCAATGGAATCATGCAAAAGATAGTGAATCCTTCTTTCGCATGAAAAATGCAACCCAGTCTTCATCCCAGTATTGCAAGTACTCATTCTACCCAGGGACTTGCAATCCATCATAATGGAATTCTTTGAACCCCCTTGTCCATTAACCAACTTACCCAACCAAACCGCACCTAAAAAAAATAGGAAAAAAAATGCTAGTTGCAGATGTTGAGCAAACCATGCCTTTTCTAGCAGAAGTAGCGAACAAATAGCAGTAGTTTACATAATCAAGTTGTATCTTTCATGTGAAAGAAGGATTCACCTTCCTTCATGTGAGTCCTCTGTTGGATCATCCATTGCTTGTTTTGATATCTGTGTAGGTCAATGAGTGACGAAATTTGAAGCACTTTGAGATTTGTGTGATGGATGATCCAACAGTAGATTCGTGACAAGGAAGGTGATCTTCTTTGCATGAAAGATGCAATCCAAATCTCTGGTTCACTTAAGATGTACAATAGAGTATATATGTACCTAATTCATAAGATATATAGTATATGTCTTGTAGACATAGATTTAGCTAGGTTTCGTAAAGATGAGGTTTATTTTGTTCATTCTATAGACTTGTAATTAATCAATGAGATAAAATCTCATATAATTTTTAGCCCCACAATTTCCTTCACAATCAAGAGGCAAATTTGTCATATTTTAAATATTTAGCAGAGCAGAAGGACCTGAAAATACTTGGGAGTACCATGTTGGGGAAGGCTCAAAAGGCATCTAATCTCTCTTTTTTGGCAGATTTGGTGACAACCAAGTTTGACAACTGAAAATGAAAGGTGCTATCTTTTGCTGGCTGAGTAACATTGGGGCAATAGATTTTGTCATCGATCCTGATATATTCTATGTCTTGCATCCCTGTCCCTTCATGTATCTTGCTGAAATTGGAAAATCATTTGGGTCCTTCTTTAGGGGCATTCACTAGATCACTGTGGGTTGCATTTAAGGAGTGTTTGGTTTGCAATCGAAATCAAAATGGAAATGAAAATCGGAGTGGTTTGGAATCGGAATTGGAATGGCCAAATCCCCGAAGCGTTTGGTTCGTGATCGGAATCGAAATCGAAATTGGAATGGAAATTTGAATCCATAGAGGAGAGTAGGGATTGAGTTCTATATAGATTGAGCTATTCCCATTCCGTCCTGAAATCGAAATCGAAATGGAACTCCTCCCAACCAAACGGTTGGAATGGGAGTCGCTCATTCCGATTCTAGACCCCCAGTCCCCCGCAACCAAACACCCCCTTGGTGTCCTGGATCATATCTGCTTGCTTAAGCACCAAAGGGGTCTTAGTATCACCTCATTGTCTCTATAAATTGGCAGCCTAGGTGATAAACCCATATTCCTTATGGGCCCAATTGACATGTGCTAACTACCATTTTCCTGATCCCTGAAAAAAATTAAGCCGCACCTAGACATTACTCTGCCATTTGGAGGACAATTTGTTTGTTGGGTTGAAAGTAAGGTACCAATTTCATTGATGTTCTTGGAGACCCATGGATTTCTGACATTCCTCTTAATCGACGGCCCACTTCCATTAATATGGAGGCTGTCACCGATGGTCTTAAGGTTTCTGAATTTATCACCATGTCAAGGAAATGGAATGATGAATAGTCAGCAGGCCTATATTCTGCTAAGATAACGGCCAAATTCGATGCCTTCCAATTGCTCAAGGTGTTTAGCTTGATCGGCTTATCTGGTGTCATAGTAATAAGTCCCAAGTTCATCTAGCCGATGTGTATAAACTCCCAGCTATGAGTTATAGGATAGGGAGTGATGTTCAGTGGGCTTAGATTTGGAAAATGCAAGTCTAGCCTAGAGCCACAGCATTTTGGTGGAGACTGGTTTGGGAGAGTATACCATGCAAGAAAGTCCTGGCATGAAGGAACATCATTCTTAGCTCTGCCAGATGCTATGATATTTGCATTGAATCTATTGTGAACATGCGGTCATCAATTGTTCCTATGCTATGCATTGTTGGTGGTTGCTTAATTGCCTGCGCAGGGAGCATTGTCATCAATCCCCTCACACTACCGGCATTGAAAGATTTATTATCGAGTGCCAAGGTGGAGAAAGGAGTGCAATCTACTGTGGCATATGTGGCTTGGCTGATTTGGAAAGCGCATAATGATCATTTATTCTAATTGGTTCAATAACCTCTACATCAGCAGGTCTAAATTGCCACATTAATTCCTAGCTAATGAATATGTTAACATTAACAATAAGCTTTCTGTTACTCTGTAACAGCCCGGCCCATTGGCCCTGGATCAAGCCCAAAAGCCCATCCAA
>KE504806.1:318360-329190 GCA_000441515.1 Elaeis oleifera | reverse complement strand
ACACACACAACAAAATATATATATATATATATATATATATATATATATGTATATGTATATGTATATATATGTATATGTATATGTATATGTATATATATATATATATTAGATTTATTGATTTAAATAATGGGTTTGGGCTGAACTTGAGCCAATTTTTTTTTCCTAAAGCTAGTTGAAATTTTGATCCGATTCAGCCTGTCGAGCTTAAAAATAAGATCTCGGCCCATTCAGAACCCGATGTGCTTGGGCGGGCTAAGTAGGCCGCCCAGCTTTTGAGTAGGCTTGGTGAAAAGTTCGCTGCAACTTGGATCCTTAACAAATGAAGTTGGACTTTGCCACAATTTAGCTACGTGAAAAGTTTCATAGACCCAATAAGATGAGACCATCTTGACCAAATGAATGGGTTCATATATCGGTGATCATATTTTTAGAGTTTGTGTGTTGTAATATGACTAGCCAATATATTGGACATTGATCCAATAGTAATGACACATCGGTTGAGTGTTAAATCAACTTATCGACCCATCAAACAAAAAAAAGAAGGTTTGCGTCCGAGTGGCAAAAGGCGATAGCCAAAAAGTAGATAAATTGCTCGATATTAACTTCATCTGAGAAGTGACCTACCTTAACTGGATCGCAAATATGGTCCTTATGAAAAAGGTGAATGGCAAATAGTGGATTTGCATCAACTTCACCGACTTGAACAAAGTATGCCCAAAGGACAGCTATCCGTTACCTCTGATCGATCAGTTGATAAATGCTATTTCGGGACATGAATTTCTTATCTTCATGGATACCTTGTTTGGATATAAATAAATTTGGATGACATCAGAAGATGAAGAGAAAATCATCTTGATTACTGATCGAGATCTCTTTATTGTAGGATTATATCTTTAAATCTAAAGAATGTAGATGCAACTTATCAACACCTTGTGAATAAAATCTTCAAAGATCAGATCGATCAAATATGGTAGTCTACATGGATGACATACTTATCAAAAGTAGAGAATCGCAAACCCATATTGAATACCTCATGGAGAACTTCGCCACCCTTCGAAATATTGAAAGAAGTTGAATCCGACAAAATGTGCTTTTAGAATTACTTCAGACAAGTTTTTGGAATTTATGGTGTCAAGCTGAGAAATAGAAGCTAATCTTGAAAAATTCAGACCATATAAGAGATGAACCCACCAAAGACTATAAAGGAGGTTCAGCACCTCATTGATCGAGTGGCAGCACTGAATCAATTCGTCTCTAGATCGATCGAGCGTTGCCTTTCCTTCTTCCAAATCCTAAATCAATCAAGAAATTTTCAATGGATGGAAGATTGTCAATGTACATTTGAGGAGCTGAACAGCTATCTCAGCTTCGCACCACTCAGCAAGCCGAAGTCAGATAAAGAAGTCTACTTATACTTGGTGGTCTCTCTAGTTGCCATAAGTGCTATATTGGTTCGAAAATAAGATAAGGTTCAGAAGCCAATCTATTATGCCAGCAGGATTCTTTATGATGCAAAGACCAAGTACACTAGGCTAGAGAAGCTCATCTTTGTCCTCATGATTGTAGCCCGAAGGTTTCAGCCCTATTTTCAAGCACACCCTATTGTTATCTTGACTGATCAACCTCTTAAGGCGGTCTTGCATGGGCCTAATACGTCTGGACGACTAACGAGTAGGTAATGGACCTTGCAGAGTTTGAGATAAAGTTTCAACCTCAGCCCTCTATTAAGGCTCAAATATTGCGGACTTTATAGTGGAGTGTCCATCCCGGAGGATCAAGAAAAGTCTGAACCAGTTCGGGAAGAGACCGAACCTATTGAGCAAGGCTCATTCAGAGAACTTGGTGGATCTTGGGTGGTGCAAGTAGATGGATCGTCTAGCTCTACGAGATTGGGAGCAGGCCTATTACTCATTTGGCTAGAAGGATTTGTTACGGAGTATGCCCTACGTTCGATTTTCAGCCACCAACAATAAAGCTAAATATGAAGCTCTCATCATTGAGCTAAGAATTACGAAAGAGCTCAGAGTATAGAAGTTGAGGATCCGCACCGATTCTCAACTGGTGGTGGGGCAAGTAAAGTGAGACTACGAAGTATGAAAAGAGAGCATAAAGAAGTATCTCCAAAAGGTGAAAGACTTAACCTCGATGTTTGCTAACTTTGACATTCAGCAGGTGCCCTGATTGAAAAACTCGAGAGTCGATCTACTGTCTAAATTGGCCATTTGAGCGCCAAGGTACCTACCTCGAAGATCATTCTTCGAAGTCCTGAAAAAGCCTAGCACTAAAGAACCAATCCCTATCCAACAGATTGATGACGAACCAAGTTGGATGGACCCTTCATCCGCTTCCTATGGGATGGGACACTGCTGTTAGATTCAAAAGAGGTCTGAAAATCAAATATCAAGCCCCTCGCTACTCCTCCATGAAGGCAACCTCTACAAGTGATTTTCTCCCTCCCGCTCGTCAAATGTCTATGTCCCTCCAAGGTTAATTATGCCCTAAGAGAAGTGCATGAGGAAATATGTGGAAACCACCTGGGCGGCAGATCGTTTACCTATAAGATACTTCGATAAGAATACTACTGGCCACGATGCAACAAGATGCAACTAGCTTCACCAAGCGCTGTGACCGATACTAGTGGAACACTAATATCCAAAACCAATCAGTCATTTCGCTAACTCCGATTAGCACCCCTTGGCCATTTACAAAATGGGGTATAGACATCTTGAGATCTTTCCCACAAGCATCAGGCCAGAGAAATTTTCTGCTTGTAGCTATCAACTACTTTACGAAGTGAGTGGAAACTGAACCTCTTACCCATCTCATCAAAGCCAAAGTAAAGGACTTCGTTTGGAAGTTTACCATCTATTATTTTGGTCTCCCACGGGTGCCCGCATCATCGAAGCCAAAGTAAAAGACTTCATTTAGAAGTTTACCATCTGTTGTTTTGGTCTCCCACGGGTGCTGATCATAGAAATGGCCCCAATTATCTGGTTTCAGATTTGCTGAATTCTATCAAAGTCTTAGCATCTCTCATTATTTTACATCAGTAAGGTACCCACGGGTCAATGGAGAAGCTGAAGTTACTAACCACACTCTTTTGCAGGGATTGAAGACAAGGTTAGATCAAGCAAAAGGGTCATAGATGGATGAACTGCATAACGTGCTTTGGGTCCACTAAACCACCTAGAGGGTACCCATAGGAGAGATTCCTTTCAGCCTCTCCTTCGGAATGCAAGCAGTCATCCTAGTGAAACTTGGAGTTTCATCTCTATGGGTCAAGAATTACAATGACCAAAGTAATGCAAAGTTGCTCCAAGCCAACTTGGATTTGCTTGAAGAGGTTCGAGACAAGGCAGGACTGAGAATGGCAGCCTACCAGTATAGAGTGGTATGATACTACAACTCTTGCATCCGAGATAAGGAATTTAAAATCGATGATCTAGTTCTATAGCACACTGAAGTATCGCAACCTACTGAATGAAAAAAAAATATCTCTAAAATGGAAAGGCCCTTATCGAGTAAATAAAGTCATTAAACCCGAACTTATCATTTGAAGTAACTAGATGGGATGCCTTTATCTCGACCATGAAATTTGGAGAACGTTTGGATGTATTATAAATGATGTATTAATTATCTCCTAATAAAATGATCCTTTTATAGGACATCACCGCTCTCCTCCCAATTGCTGACAAAGACCTCGGTGATTAAGAAACGAGGGCTCATCTATTGAGGACCCTCGAAGGCCTTTCGCTTTTCAGCAAGTAGAGCACCAGAAGACCTTAGTCGTACGGGAAGTGAAGGTTAACCCATTGAGAACCTTTAGAGAGGGGCTAACCTAAAAGGATCCCCGATGTCTGCTGATCCAACCTACCATGATGAAGATCTCGACAATCGAAAAATGAGGGATAATCCATTAAGGACCCTTGAAGGCCTTTCATTCTTCAATGAGTAGAGGCAATGAAGATCTCGATTGATCAAGAAGTGAAAGCTAACCTAAAGAGGACCTTCAGAGGGCTAACCTAAAAGGACCTCCAATGTCTGTCGATCCAACCTACGAGGGCCGAAGACCTTGGCAACTAAGAAGCAAGGGCTAACCCATTGAAAACCCTTGAGAACTCCTCGGTCTTCAATGAGTAGAGCATCAGAAAATCTTAGTTACATGGAAAGCGAAGGCTAATTCAAAAAGGACTTTCGAAGGACTAACCTATAAGGACCCTTAAAGCCCACTAACTCAAGCTATGCAAAAAATGAAGGCTAACTCAATAGAACCTTTGGAGGGCTAATCTACAAGGACCTCTCTTCGAGGCTTATTGATCCTGATAATACAGACCAAAGGTCTCGATGACTTAGGAAAGGGTAACCTATGAAAACCCTCAAAAATCTCACATCTCAATTGGCCACACTTGGGGCTTCGACCCTTGGCCATCTTCAATACAAAGTCAAAAATATAAAGTGCAAGCCATACAAGCTAACGAACCAAAAAAAGAAAGGACGGTGAAATGAAAGACTTTGATTCAAAAATATTTCATTAATAAGCTTGTCCAATTATAGAGGTTAAGTCATGAAGAACAAGTGACTACAAAAAAAAAGAGAAAATACATCATCACCCACTTTCGATCAGGCATCCTCGATAGCCAGGCCTTCCGAACCGGTGTCACCAACATCGAGTGCCTCGAGAAAGCTGATGTCTATTTTGGGGAAGAGTTGGGTGACCAAACTTTTGCATTCTCCAAAATCAGTTTCAAAGGCTGTGACAAATGCATTCCTAATTTGGAGGTTCGCCTCAAGTCGAGCGGCAGCAAGTAGGGACTCGTTGTGCTCGACCTTGCTTTCGGCGAATCTCCTCGTTGCCACACTCTCTGTTAATCTGATCTAAAGATCCGCTATCTTCGATATATATTTGTTCATGGTCTGAAGGAGGTTGTCGATGATTTTTCAAGTTGAAGTAAGTTTGGAGCGAAGTTCGGTGATTGTTGACCACTCTTTGTTTATCAACTAGTCAAGATCGTCGATCGTCCCTATTGAATGAAGCTTGCCTTGAAGTCGACTTGTTTGGTAGCCAAATCCCACCTAGCTTCTCCAGTGAGTTTGGACGATTCAATGGTGTATTTCAACTCAAAAATCTCGTTCTGAGCTTCATGCAGCTCCTCTCGATAAAGAACCACGTTCACAGCTACACTCCATCTAGCTTTGCTCGCCGCCCTAGCGAACCTATCGTGCTCTTCAGTCAACTTGTGCTTCTCCATAGGATGTTCCTTGTGAGTCTGGTTGGAGCACGCCCTCAAGAGGTTTAGTTCTGTTGAAGCCTTTTGTATTCTTTCTTCATTTTTGAGAGTTTCCGTCTTGCTTCAGCTGCTTCTTTTTAACATTCCTAATACCCTTTTCAAGGATTTTGGTCTGAGGCCTAATGGGCAAGGCTGTCATTATAGGGTAAGGTTTAGCGCAATATTTACATTGGCTAGACTGAAATAAACACATCACAATAATTATAAGCCAGAGGTAAAACTACTTTTTCATTGATATAAAAGTATTATTGCATCAATAGAAAACAAAGAAAAGGTACAAAACTTAAGTATTTACAACATCGATCTAAGGATCGATGGAGAAATTTGGGGCAGCTTCGATAGGCTCCGACGGTAAGGAAGCTTCGACAGTGGCAGATGCTAGCACATCCTCAGGTGCTGGATCAAATCTTGGCCATTCTCCAACTACAGTAGGATCAGGGGCCAGATCTCTTGTGGCTCCTCCTTCTTCTTCCTCTTCTCCTTGCTCTTCATCCAGGAAGATTAGGTCTAGATCCAGAAAGTGTGCCACTATCTTTTTGCGGCAATCATCCTGTCCGGCACCTTAAGCTTCCTAACCGAACTCTACCTTCATCTGGGAGAATTCCTCTGACTTCCGAAAGGCTTTGATCATCAAACGTTCGGCTTCAGCAATTTGGCTCTCTATTTTCTTCTCGACCTCTGTAGCCTTGGCCTGGGCCTCCCATCGCCTCTTCTTCTCCGAGGCCAGGTCAGTCTTGACCTTTGTCTTGACAGATTCAATCTTATCCAATGTCTCTTTCAGGTGTTGGGCTGCGACGTTGGCCAACTCAATCTTGGACTGAGCCTTGGCCTCCATAGTTTCCACCTTCTTCTACACTTCGACGGTCTCTGACTCGATGATCCTCAGCGAGTTGACAAAAGTAGTAATATAATGGCCTAGCTATACTTAGAAAAAGAAAAGTTAACTACCGAAAAAAAGAATAAGAGAAGAGATATATACTACTACAAAAATGGCCTATGGTAGTGGTTTACAACCACTGCCTAGCTCAAAAAACTATTGCCGTAGGCCTACAGCAATAGTTATATCAATCGCTACTATAAATAACTTACAACAATAATTTTTTTAAGCTATGGCAACGGTTATACCAACTGCTACTATAGATAACCTATGGTAGCGGTTTACAAACCATTGCCATATCTTTTGACCAATCAAAATGGCCGGTCGGCCGCCGATGGTGGGCCGATTGGTGGGGGTTCAAAGAATAATATTGTGTGGTCAACATCTGTTATGGGATTTGAACCTGGATCCTTGCCCAGATTTGGTGTTTGACTTCACCAAATAGCTACCCGTCCCATTCTGCTATAATCTTTTTTTGTATATTTATATTCTTCCCACTTTCTTCTAAAGGCCATAACTTTTGATCCAGAGGTCAGATTTAGGCGATTTTCTTTTTGATTTCATATAACTTTTCGAAATCTACATGACTGCGATAATGATTTCATAAAAAATATTATTTTATCTCTTAAATTAAAATTTTAAAAAAATTTAGTCGATACTTATAAATAATTTTGAATAATTACATGAATCTGTAATAGTAAAATCAAATTTCAAGCATATCTTTATCATTTATTATTTAAATAATTATTATTAGAGTATTATTATAAAAGATCATCTCGATCCGATAATCCCGTTATATCGATCATTAAAATTTAATTTCGACGACTATGAACGATCTTGTAATGATCTGATAGATAGAGATCACTGATGGATCCAAAAATTTATGATGATAATTTTGATGATATTTATAATATACTATCAAAATTTTATTTTAATCAGATATCATTATCATGATCAATTTAGCACGAAATGATTTCGATTGTTAAATAAAAATGACTGATCAAAAGGTAAAATGATGTTCGATTAAGGCAATTATTTAGATAAATATTTTTTCTACTACTTTAATTATTTATATGATAGTAATCGTAAAATTTAAACTGCATGTATATGAACGATCTAAAACTATATGTCGCTTGCTACTCATTCTTAAATTACTTAAGTAATTGTACTTGTACTTTTGTAAGATCGACTCAAGTAGATTTTAATATATATGTATAATTTGAATTTTATGATCATCACCGTATAAATGATTAAAATACTAACAAAAATCATTTATCCAAAAAATTATTTCAATCGGACGTCGATTGATCTTGTGATCACTCATTTTTTATTTAATGATCAAAATCATTCTATGCTAAATTGACCATACTAATAATATCTGATTAAAATAAAATTTTGATAGTATATTATAAATATTATCAAAATTATTATCATAAATTTTTGGATCCATTGATAGTCTCTATCTATCAGATCATCGAGCGATCGTTCGTGACTGTTGAAATTAAATTTTAATAATCGATAAAGCTAGGGCTATCAGATTGAGACAGTCTTTCGTGAGGATACTCTAATGATAATTATTTAGATAATGAATGGTGAAGATGTGCTTGAAATTTGATTTTACTATTATAGGTTCATGTAATTATACAAAATTGTTTGTAAGTATCGACTAAATTTTTTAAACTCTAATTTGAGTAGTAAATAATATTTTTGATAAAATTATTATCACAACCATGTGGATCTCAAAAAATTATATGAAATCAAAAAAAAATCATCAAAATTCAACCTCTGGATTAAATGTTATGATATGACAAAGTTTTTACCTATGGTAGCGGTTACTCATAATCGCTGTCGTAAGTCAGACCTATGGCAGTGGTTACTCATAACCATTCAAAATAACTGCTACCATATGTTAGATCTACGGTAATAGTTACAATAACCACTACGATAGGTCTAATTTATGGCAGCGATTACAATAACTGCTATAGTAGGTCCGACCTACGGCAGCAGTTATTTTAAACTGCTACGTAGATTTGACCTACCACAGTGGTTATTAGTAACCGTTGCCGTAGATCTGATTTACGATAGTGATTATCCGTAATCACTGTTGTAGGTCCGACCTACCACAGTAGTTATACTAACCGCTGTCGTAGGTTTTATGGCAGCGATTTTTTAAACCACTACCGTATAAGCACTGCCATAGCCTCTTTTTATAGTAGTGAGAAGAAAAAGAACTCATCTGAATGAAGATGGTCACAGTCTCTCTCTCTATCATCTCCCAATGCTCTGCTGCTCGATCTTGTCCAGATCAGCATCAAAGAGCATCCCCTCAATCACGCGATGGACAGTCTTCCAATCCTTGATGGTGGTATCCACGAAAAATGAGGATGGGCCCTCTCTCATCCCAACAGGTACTTCGACGGAGTCCGGACTTGATTGTTTAGTCTGAACAAAAGTCCCCTTGGCTCGAGGGGCAAGGAGAGCTGCTGACATCGAGGGACGAGATTGGATCGGGGGAGCCGATATGACTCCCACCTGAGTGGAAGCCAAAAGGAGCTCCTCTCTCTGAATGGCTTTGGAGGGCCTCTGTTTCTTCTGGGCTTCGATGGCGGCTGGTAAGGACACCTTCCTCTTCTTTTGCACATTCTTCCTTCTCAATCTTCAAGTTCTTCGGGCCTCATATCTGCAGCAAGTCGAAATAAGTTAAAAAGAAAGAGTGGGAGAAGGAGAAAGTGAACTTCAAAAAGCTACTAAACTAATCTTTGGGGTCAGTCAAACTGAGACTAGTACGGAAGAGAGCTTGCTCCAATAGTAGTTCTTTTAGAGGAGGAATCTTATACTTCCATAAAATTTTCTAGCATTCTGTATCTTCTTCCCCCATCTTCGGGATTTGAAAGATAGAATCTCTCAATCAACCCTAGCAAGAAAATCTTAGACTCTCGATGGAAAGGTCTGAAACGAACAAAATTGAACCTTCCACCCATAAACCGAAGAAGGGCCCCCTTTATCAAAGCAAGAACCCCCTTGGAGGAGAGATATACCACCAGTATCTAGTACATCTCTTTATAGTATAAAAAGATCAGAAGAGAGGAATAGATGATTGGACTTCGGCCATGATGCAAACAGCAAAGAAGTCGATAATGAAGCGGAAGGAATTTGGGATGATAGAACAAAGGGAGATGTTGAAGTAGCGAAAGATTTCTAAAACAAAGGGATGGATGGGCAACCTAAGTCCAACTTGAAACACTTCTTCGTACAAGTCGATCCTATTAGGGGAAGGATCACCGATCTTACCAATGGGCTCCAGAGGCTCTAACTCATATGAAGAAGGAATCCCATATTGGGCCCGTATTAGACTTAGATCTCCTGAGTCCAATACGGATCCAATGGTGCTGGGTACGAAAAGTGGTCCGCCCTTATGCCCAACACTGGAACCTACGGGATTTCCATCTAAAGTAGAGGAGGATGCATAAGACCAACCCTCACTAGAATCCTCAGAACCAGCCATTAAAGGGAAGAAGAAGAAGGAATGAAGGAAATAGAGAGGGAGTCAAGGAAAATTGGCAAAGAAAGGGAAGAAATCGGATAATCAGGAGGCGAGCAAGTAAACCCACCTATGACCACATAGGAGATGAGGATGGTTGATTGGGAGAAGTCATCGAAGGAGATCACCGGCAACCCAAAGAAACTGAGGGAGATGGCCAGAGGGAGAGCTCCTCAAAAAGCTTGGAGGGAATTAGAAACCTGATCAGGGGGAGAGAGAAAATTCTGGAAGCGTAAGGGAGACAGGAAGGGAATGTGACCCCTTTTTATAGGTGCAAAAAGATCAGTTTAGCCTAACTACCGAATCCTCCTGACCATAAGATGATGGATATCTGGAGCACCCATATTGGCCAACAGAAGCCGACAAATTGCTCATTTATGGGTTACACCAGAACAAAGCATGCCATCCTTTGAGTATCACAAAACCGTCCAACTTTTTCCAATCATGATTAACCCTTGACATAACCCTTTCTTTCTTCAAAAAGGCACAGACACGTCATTTCAGCTATGACAAGAGTGTGTCTTCGATAGCTATAGATCAACATACTTCCTTCGTCCGAACCCTCCATGATTCTAACACGAGAGTAGGGGCACATGTTGGGGGAGTGATATGTCACCCATGTCGAAGATATGAACTAATATAATCTCAGTGGTAGATATATCATCCCAAAACTGTGGAAGAACTATGCTGAAGAAAGTCATTCAGTACATAATGAAGTAGTGGAGGATCTCATTTTTGACCTCGCCGATCCTCACTCTCTAACTAGCAAACCCTATCATTCCCACTTTGACCGTCAATCCTAACTTTGGCCATCAATCCTAAGCTTTGACCACCGATCCTAACTTCGATCACCAATTCTAAACTCTCATCGTTGATCTTAACTATAGCCACCAACCCTAACTTTGACCATCGATCTTAACTTCGATCGCTAATCTAGGCTTTAACTATCAATTTTAGCTTCGATCGTAGGTCCTTAGCCGCTAGCATCAGTATTGAAAAATATATGCGATTTTATACATATATTTAAATTTTTTAAAAAATTACAGCAAAAGTAAATAGATTAATTATGTTAATATAACATATATATGATCTAATCATCAAATCAACCTACTCTAGGATCTATA
>KE504806.1:296109-310242 GCA_000441515.1 Elaeis oleifera | reverse complement strand
ATCTTGACTCACGCACCGACTTGATAAGTACTTGACTATACCCAAAAATATTTCATCACTAAATTAGAACTTAGTTAGTCCGATTTCAAAGTACAGTGAGTTGCTTGCAAGTCACCGTGGTGATCTCAGATTGGAGGGACACTTATACCCATACCCTTCGTGAGCTACTTTTGACAGCAGAGTGCTCCACAGTTGGTCACATTCAGTGATGATGTACTCCTACATCTCATCTGTATGTCATACCAATGTCTCCACACCATTTGGTTACGAAGACAACCAACGCATATGGCACACAACGACCTACACTTGATATCGCTATCGTCCTAGTAATAGTGTATCATTTGATCGTGAACCAGTTTAAGGACTATGCGATAAATCTTTCTTTATCGATCAAAGTAGTCCTAGGACTTCATCACAATATAGGAGTTCGTTAGAAGATATAATCTTGTCATGAAAAAGGTCAAATAACTTTTATTATTTATCAATTCATATACATTTACAATTAGCATAATCGTCAAACGATTGGCTTTAGGACATATTTTTCAACAATCAGAATGACACTCGAACATCAAACATCGATCCAGGAAAGATCCCCATGCCAGTGTCGTCTTTGACCGAAGGATCCCTCGTCAATCATCACCTCTAACCGCGAGTTGTATTCTCTTCAACAATTGCTAGTTGCCACATTGAAAAATTGACCCCTATGCGGTCCCATCAAGTCGCGTCACTCCACGTCTGACCATGCCACTCCAACGGCTGGCTATGCATCAGGTGAGGATACGTCAAATCACTTTTCTTTGAGAGCAGCTGACTGTGTACCAAATAAGGTGATGTCCGCCGCCAAACTTCAGATCGAACATCATGGAATGGTACAGTCAGAAAGATCGGAATGGTCTCCCATCACTTTCCCCCCATGTCTCTTGCCCCTCTATAAATAAAGATAAAAAATGGACCCTCCAGGTATGCACACTCGCACCCTATCATCCTCTTGCACCCTTCACCTGTTCTAGCTTCCTGACTTGGCCATTGGAGGATCTTCATCGGAGCCTACTCAAGCCAAGACTTATTTTGCATGTCTCGCCGCATCTGCAATTTCCAGTCGACTCCAGCCACTTCGATCGAAGCCAGAAATCTGCAACAATGGTAGTTAGTATATGTATTATTAAATAGTAGAAAGATAACTTACTTAGGGTTATTTTAAAATTGAAAAAATGAAAAACTAAATACTTTTATATAGCCTGAGGATGAGAATATCCACATACACAAAAATGACAAATGAAGGTTATATATTAGGGTGGCAAGTGGTCAGATGTTGGTTGAGTCAATCAATACTCATACCTATCCCGTTAGAAAAAAAATATATCTATATCTGCCTGGTACCAATCAAGTCTTGGATCATATCGGATATATCTGAATTAGTCTCTTTCTCTGTTTCCTATCTCCACCACCACCCCACAACCATCCGCCGCTCCATCCCCAAACCCACAAAATATCATACCTCCACCAAGATTAAGCTCTCAAAGCTCAAGGGACCAACTCACACTGCCACAACTCGCATAAAATCCCATATGCTCCAGAAAAACCCCAATCGAAATTTAAAATCTCCTCTGATCTCCCTCAGGTGCTTTCCTTCCCATAGATCTTTGAAAAAGAGAATGAAATGAAAGAAAAGAAGCAAGAAGGAAAAAAGATCAATTTATGTGGAAAAGGCCTTGTTCGAGCTAGGGAGGAGTGGGGATCCGTCGGCCACTGGGCTACTGCAGTGCCGCTCAGATGTTGGGGTGGTTGGGTCATGAGGTGGGGTGGGGAGAATTTGATGCAAGTGAGAGAGAGAGAGAGAGATTTAAATTTATTTAAACAATAGGTGTTATCGGGCAGGTTTAGGGCGAGACATACCATTATCTATATCCAATCCGAACTCACTTCGGATATTATTTCTAAAATATATATCCACCCCACCTCTTAATCGGATCGAATAAAATTCGTTCTATTTGGATCGGATCTGGTCGGATACCCATCGGGTCGGAAAAAATTACTACTCCTATTATATCTTGCAAAGAAACCTAAATAAAGATCGCTATATTCCAATTGCATATATGATCTATTGTAGTGGAATCCTATTTAGAGATGCACATGTATCGAGGCATATAAATTTGGTGACATCATAAGTTGGACACCAATTTGCTGCCGACGCACGAGATGAAAATGACATATGCGGAGGAATGAAGCGACTATTGATGGGGAACATTTAACAAATGTTTTCGGATTTTGTTTTCGATGAACTGCGATGCAATTGATATGAATGAGCTACGTCGGTCAAGCGCTCATTGGACAAAGCTGATGGTTAATTAATGTATTAGTGCATTATGCATCAAGATGCATGATTAGAAAGCTAGTGTGGCAAATGGTTGGATAAACATTAGGCCCACCGTGTGCTTGATTATGTTGGGAACCACCAGCCATTCCCTTGACATCATTTGATGTAAGAGCTGTGTGATCCACAAGATACAATACAAAAATTTGAGGATACAAGTTGTAGATGATTGGATGAAACATTCTTAACATAATTTGAAGCCGGAAAACGGAAGATCTTATCCCATTTCTATTCCATTTATAGTGGCGACGTCAACAGAAGGATCAATTGGTCTTCTATCTTTATGAGCCTGATGGCAACGAGGCATCAACCATTGGCCATATAACCCCACGCGCGATTCACAAAGTCCAAGATGGCGATAATCTTGGACCTCAGTGGGATAACAATAGACAGGAAGTTCTCTGAGAGCGATGGCCTCCCTTGCAAGGATGAGCCTTCGCTTTTGTTAACCCTTCAGTGGTCGACACGCCATCTTCCACCGTCTTAAAAAAATCGGTTTTATGGCGAACTGAATCCTCTGACTGCAGACTGCGATACCATCGTGGATAGCTATCACGTCATTCATATCTGAGAGATGGACAAAGGTCGCACCACAGAGGATCTGAACACCCATGAAGCGTTGTTATTTAATCATAACAGCGCACTTATCCTGCACTCTGGACACTCGGAGTTGGACAATCCATGGAGCATAGCTCTGATTTGTTGCTCGTAGTAGAGATGTGCTTTATGTGCTTGAATGTTATGGTTTCTTGGCTAAAAGCTGGCTATAAAAATGGATGCATCCTTGTGGATACGCACGAAGAATAAAGGGAGAGAGAGGACTTGGCCATTCTACAGCTACAGCTGCATGCAACTTAAGCTATATTTTAAACGGAGATACAAGCATGCCCACAAGTTGTAAAAAGAGTTTTTTTTTTTTTTTTAATTAACACAATCAGATGACTGCCATTTCATGAGAGAGTAAAATGATAAAAATTTAAAAAATGACATAAATTATTAGATTTGATTCTTAATGTGGTCTAATTATTTCTTAGTCAGATTTAACTCATTGGATTAACCACATGTCCTGAATCAATTACAGTAAGCTCAATTAATTAAAAATTCTATTCATAATCAAATCTAAACTGGAAGTCAACTTTGAATAAAGTTAATCTTTTGATGGGACAAGATAAGTGCAGATATAAATATAGAGGTGCCCTGATCCCATTCTCTAACTCTTAGAAAGATGTGAGCGATTCTCATCGATCATCCACATTGAAGAGAGAGAAGATCAGACACCACAAAAAAGAAGACCAAAGATCCTGTGGGCTATGAGATCATCATATTGGATATACGATGACGCAATGTGTGGTTTATTTATTATTTGATTTTTGCATGAACATAGGAGCACCATCCAGGCTTAACAAAAATTAAATTATCTAACATATGGTATTGAGCCCTGGTTTCATGCTTTTTTGGCTTATTTTCAGAATATTAAAATCATATTTTTATATTTTTGAATTAAATCAAGCTTAAAAAATTAAATGAAGATTTTATTAATTTCTCGAAATAAAGAAATAAATAAATAAGGAATTTGGGTTGGCTGCGTAAGCTGACCCACGCCATCCGACGAATGGGGCAGCAGCCATGGCTACTGCCATGTCAGTGGTGGTTTGCTGCGACGGTGGGGGGAGGCTTTAGCTTCTTAGTGGCGGCGGTGACAACAACGAGATCCACTACTACACATAGTGTTTCCATGCGGCTACAGGAACCACAGCTTATACCACGGTGGTGGGAGGCGACAGGTCTTTCCCTGCCCTCCAGCGAGGGTGGTAGATGTGGTGGGAGGCGACAGGTCTTTCACTGCCCTCCAGTGAGGGCGGCAATCTCTGCTGCTTCCTCTAATGGCCAGGGTGGCTAGGGGCGGCACTCGACCGCCCATGTGGCGAGGGAGAAACCTCTCTCCCGATTGGGCTAGAAGAGGGATTGGTGTTTTTGGGTATCGGGTTTTGGATCATAAAGATTCAGATCCAAACCCATTCCGATAAAGATTCCGATAGACTTATTACAGACACCAGATTTCAATTAGATCTACATGATGTCTTTTATATTCCTTCAGTATCTAAAATTTAGTTTCTTTATCAAAACTTAATTTAGGAGATTTTTCATTTACTTTTGTGAATTTAAGTTTTAAATTAATAAAGAATTTATTTTGGTTGGTACTGAAACTTTGTGCAATAGATTATATAAAATGAATTTGGATTGTTCTTTTGCATAATCTTTACTTATTTTAAATGTCAATATTGGAATGAAATGTATTATTGTAAATGAAAGTTCTTTAATATTATGGCATACGTGATTAGGTCACATATCAAAGAAGAATGACTAGATTGATTGAAGAAAGTATTTTATTAAATCTAGATTTTAGTGATTTTGATATATGCATAGATTGTATTAAAGAAAATAAATTAAAAGTTATAAAAGATATGCCACTAGAAGTTAAGGACTCTTAGAATTGATACATACCAATATTTATGACTATTTTTTATCTTATTTTGAAAGGCAAAGGTATTTCATCATCTTTCTTGATGATTTCTCACATTATCGTCATGTTTTCCTATTATATGAAAAGTCTGAAGTTTTGGAAGCCTTCAAGATATATAAAGCTGAAGTAAAAAAATCAATTGAATAGAAAAATTAAGGTTATGAGATCTGATAGGGGTGATAAATACTATGGTAGATATGATGAATTTGGCCATGATCCCGAACTATTTGTCAAGTTTCTTGAACAATATCGCATTGTAGCATAGTACACTATGTCAGAAAATCTCTAACAAAATGGCATGGCTAAAAGCATAATCCATCTTGATAGATATGGTAAGAAGTATGATTAGTAATTTCTCATTGTCCTTGAATTTATAGAGAGAAGCCTAGAAATAACTATGTATATTCTAAACTGGATACCTAGTAAGGCCATTTCTAAAATTTCTTTTGACCTGTGGATGGGTAGAAAATCAAGTTTAGCATATTCATATGTTTGGATTGTCTTGCAAAGGCTCGATTATATAATCCATAAGAAAAAAATTGGATCTCAGAACTATTAGTTATTTTATAGAATATCCAGAGAAATTAAAAAGATTTTATTGTCCATTGCATACCATTAGAATTGTTGAAATTGGAACATCTAGGTTTATTGAGAATGGTGAAAATAGTGAGAGTGGTGAGCCGTATAATGCAGTGTTAGAGAAAATAAGAAAATCTTTTTCTATTACAGTAACACCTAAAGATATTCTATATAAACCTATTCAATCTGAGATTATGGAACATCAATAGGTGGTTGATACATCACTTCCCAAACAAATAGTCAATGAGTCTAATTCGATTGAAAATAATCACAATAATAATACTGAATCTGGAGTATTATGGAGATATAATAAATTAAAGATTAGTCATTTTATATGATTATATTGTTTGCCTACAAGAATGTGATTATAATATTAGGATGAAAGATGATCCAATCTCATTTAAGGATGCTGTGAATAGCGATGATTCCGAACTCTGGTTAGATGTTATGAAAGATGAGATAGAATCTAAGAGTAAAAATCAAGTCTGAAAACTTATCAAATTGCCTGAAGGATCTAAGCTTGTTGGTTGTAAGTGGATTTTTAAAATCAAACAAGACTCCAAAGATAATATCAAAAAATATAAGGCTAGACTTATAGCAAAGAGATTCACTCAAAAAAAGGACATCGATTATCATGAAATATTTCTTCTATTTCTGAAAAGAATTTATTTAGAATCATTAAGGCATTAGTAGCTTATTTTGATTTAAAACTACACCAGATGGATGTCAAGACTACATTCTTGAATAGGGATTTAAAGAAAAGGTATATATATGGAACAGCCTGAAGAATTTTAAGTACAAAAAATAAATATTGGTATATAATTAAAAAATTTATATATAGTTTTAAACAAATTTTTAGGCAATAGTACTTAAAGTTTAATTATATCATTGCTTCCTTCGGATTTAAGAAAATATTATTGATCAATATATATATCTGAAGGTGAGTGAGAGTAAATTTATATTTTGGTACTATTTGTGGATGATATCTTACCTTCCAGCAATGATTTGAATCTCTTGCATAAAACTAAAATTTTTTTCTGAACATTTTGATATAAAAGATATGAAAGATATTTTTTATATTCTTGGTATAGAAATCTATCATGATAGGAGTAAGAGGTTACTTGGTTTATCTCAGAGGACTTACATTACTAGGATCCTAGAAAAATTTGAAATATCGAGCTGCTCATCGAGTGAAGTGCCAACTATTAAGGATGATAAATTCAGTAAATTTTAATATCCTAGGAACAAGATTGAGAAAAATCTGATGAGGAATATAACCTATGCATCAGTAGTGGATAGTCTGAAGTATGCTCAAGTATGTACTCATCCTGATATTAGTTTTACTTTGAGAATGCTTAGTAGATATCAGAGTGATCTAGGTATGGACCACTGGAAAGTTGTCAAGAAGATGATGCACTATCTTCAGGGGACTAGGGACTGCATGCTCACTTATAGAATGATTGATCAGTTGGAGATGATTAGTTACTCAGATGTAGATTATGCTAGTTACCTCGATAGTAAGAAATCCACAACAGATTATATTTTTCTGTTGGCTAGTAGAGCAATTTTATGGAGGAGTATAAAATAGCATATTGTTGTCTGTTCTACTATGGAAGCTGAATATATAAGCTGCTATGAGGGTTCCTCACATACTTTATGATTGAGAAAATTTATTTCAGGATTCGGAGTTATGGATTCTATTTTCAAACTATTGAGAATTTATTGTGACAATTCTACTGCAGCTTCTTTCTCTAATAGTAGTAAGATGACCAATTCAAATATGCATATTGATATTAAGCATCTAGCTATGAATGAGAAATTAATAGTCATCAGGTATCTATTAATTTATTGGTACTACTTATATGATAGCTAATCCTTTGACTAAAAATTTAGTACCTAAAATTTTCAAAGAACATGTAAAAGTTATAGACATTTGTCATTAGGATATTTAATTTGTAATAGACACTTATTTTGAGATCTCTTAATAGTTTAATGGCTACTATTGTTTCTGTTTAATTATTGTTTGTATACATTATGATTGACTTTTGTTAAAATTAAATAAACAAAATATCATTCATATGACATAATAGAGGGACCATTATTATAGGCATTATAATTTTAAATAGTCTATGTACTCCAGTATATAAGACTGGGTTAAGTGAGAATTATTGATTTCATGATACATAGAAAGAAGTATGTCAATAGAAATGTATAACCGCCATGATCTATATAAATGATTTTTGCTTAATCAAAGTATAAAGAATCTTTCAAGGAATCGATAATTGGATAATTTTTTAAAATGAGCGTGCACTCTTTGGATCATTTTCAAAATTTTGATTCGGAACTATTATTTTGAAAATTGAAATAATTTTTAAGTAAATATTTGAAAAAATCAATAACTTATTTTAAGTGATAATATAGGTCAAGTGGGAGAATGTTGGATTTGACTCTTAATGTGGCCTAATTATTCCTTAGTCAGTTTTAACTCATTGAGTTAACCACATGTTCTGAATCAATTACAGTAAGTTCAATTAATTAAAGAGTTTATTCTAATTAAATCTGGACTGAAAGTCAACTTTGATTAGAGTTAGTCTTTTGATGGGATAAGACAAGTGCAAGTATAAATATAAAGATGCCCTGGTCCATTTCTTTAGCTCTTAGAAGGGTGTGAGTGATTTCCATCGATAGTTCATGTTAAGGAGGAGGGTGAGGAAAGAGAAGATCAGACACCGTATGAAAGAAGATCAGACATTCTGAGGGCTATGAGATTATCGTATTGGATACACGATGACATAAGATATGATTTATTTATGATTTAATTTTATATAAATATAGAAGTACGATCCAAGCATAATAAAAATTAAAACTATCTAACATAAATCATTGGTAAAAATATTTGAAAACAAATTTAAGAACTAGGCGAAAAAAGATCTAAGAGAGAGGTCCCTAAGGAGCAAGACATGATTGTAGATCCATGGTAGGTAGAGATGTGCAAAAAAACCAGCCATACCACGAACTGAACTGAACCGATCTCTTCAGTTTGGTTTATAATCGGTTTTCATTTTTAAATTTGATTTGATGACAATTTGAGAATTGCTTGAACTAAAAAAATTTGGTTTGGTTTTGGTTTAAGTTTTCCAAAAATTGATTCAAACCAACCCAACCTGATCCATATGTATATAAATAAATATATATTTAAAAAGGCCAGAACCAGCTAGACCCAACCCAACCCATATATGTGTGTATTTCAATTTTTAATTTTTTCTTACATTCTTTTATATATAAAATAAATTTTTTGTTTTTAGACTTAGTCTAACCCATCTAGCCTATTTTATTGAACATCAATATCATACGAAATCATGTTTTTTTATGTTTAGACTCAACTCAATCCATTGAATATCAACCCAATAAACTGAATCGAATTTTTTGGATCAGTTTCAAATAGTTTTTATAGATGATTGGTTCGATTTGATATTAGAAAACCAGTTTTAATCAGTTTGATTTTAGATTTATCTCCAAAGCAACCTGTGCACACCCCTATAATTAGCAGGTTTGGGTCAAAACTCTTGCTTCAAGCTGACATTCCTTACAACACATATTTGTGTCTAAGCCATCATAGGTTCATCTTTCTCATTTAGAAGAATATCACCGACTAAACCCAATCTCGGCAATAGATAACTAGATTTATCGTTAGGAGAATGCCATATCCTCCTTTCCCCACTTTGCGAATGGTTATACTCGAGTTGGTTCTGGCTTTTGTAACTTATGGTCTTAAATGGAGTTGCTGAGCCTGCAAGAAAGAGGCCTTGGCAATCAGTGACTTGGTTGTGCTCTGACGTGAAGGAATATGTAATGGAAAAGAGAAGGCACGTTTCACCAGTTGGTTTCTTGTCCTGTAGGCTAATCAAGTTTAGCCCTCGTGGCATAACGCATTGACACCGAGAGCATGTTCTCATTTTTGTTAGACAGTCGTGTGGCGATGATGATATAATTATTCATTCATTTGTTGGCACTTACCATCCAACGAGCTCTTGAATGCTTTATTGCACCATTGGAGCTAGCTGGAATTGGGCCACATTTGGTTGTATAATCCATCATAAAAATATAGAACAATAATATATATGAAAAGATTCGAGAAATGACATACTCTAATTATTTTGTGTTTAGCTAACTAGCAAAAATCAATCCATATCCACATCTAGGATTGAAATAAGCCAAGCTTCATGAGCAACTCGGACTTACTATAATAACTAGGGGCACAAATGGGTCGGATTGGACTGGATCATAAGTGACCCCGACCCAGGCCGATTCTTCATCGAGTCATAATGTTGGACTTTGATCCAATCCAATAGAACATCGAGTTGGATCCACAGTCAAGATTTTCAACCCAATAGATCATTCGGTTCGAATTGGGTTCATATAAAATCCGACTCCAATCCAAGAAATTCAAATCCAGATTGGATTTGATTTAAACGTAATGAACTTTATTTAATTACCATACAACCAACTACTATTAACTACATAAAATAGATAATAAATAATATTTTAAAAATTAAGATATAAAATAATTTTAAACCTACCTTTATATTAAAGATATTGCTCATACAAGTTTTAAATTACAAGTTAGAGGCTCAAACAAATTTAGATCCTAATGGTATATTGGATTCAGATCGGATTGGATTCAAATTTAGTGAACCCAAACTCGACTCAAAAAGTGAAACATGTTCAATTTTAGAACCAAATGTGACCCCATGGATCTTTTAAAATGGATAGGAATAGATCTAAGCGAATCGGGCTGGATCATGTCATTGGTCAGCCCGATCCATTTGTAGCCTTAATGGTAACAAGTCTCACAATGTGTTCAATTACAAAATGACATATCATCAAGCTTCATCTAAATTTAAGCTCAAAAAACATATGCTTGTACACTTTGGGTTGGCAAAATAAATGAAAGCTTAGACTTGGCCTACTAACTTTGTTCAGTTAGCAAACAAGTCAAACATGACCATGTATTACCATGTTCAAGCTCAGCTCAATTTAAGATATCCAAGCTCATCTCAATTTAGATATCCATTTCATATAATGAGTTAATCATAAGTAATCCTTGACTTAGCTCAGCTCCCTTTGTAGCCCCAACCCCATCTACTTTAACGTGGAGTCTTACAGTTGAATTGCCCTGCAACTCGGTCGCATTGCAAGTTTAGTTGTAGTAGTTGACTTATAAGAAGCTTTACTTCTAATATTTGGAGGGAATTAAGGGAAATGTAGGACAAATAGGGAAATCGAGAGATAAAGGAGCATAACCACTCGAGGGAGTTAGAGATAAAGGTGCAGGAGGGCCAATATAGAAGGTCTTCTCCAGCTCCGATCCTTAGGGATGGGTAGGGCAGGGGGAGGGATTGGTGGTGCAAGGTGTGAGAGAGGGTGAAGGTTGAGGGGAAGTAGGAGAAATATTCATTGCAACGATGATACCATGTCAAACCTGTTACAACCCAATGAAAGCGCCTGTATTTTATCGAGTGCCGTGTATTTCACCGATTTTCATAAATGATGTCCCATACTAGCCACCGATTTTAAGCTTTTGATTGGGTTGTAACAACTTTGACATGATATCACCGTTGCGATGAATATCTTCTCAAGAAGTAGAGGGGAGTAGGGTAGCTTTGGGACGGCATGTATCAGAGGATGGAGGGGGATTGGATAAGGAGAGCATGGAAATAAGGAATGAGGTTCTAGGTGCCAATGATGGGAGTGCATGAGGGATAGGAGACTGGATGAGATATCAAGGTGCCGACAACAAGGGGATATGCGAGGGATAGGAGGCCTAAATAGGAGCATGATAGGATGGTGGTCTGCATTCAGAGGATGTTCGGAGAGGAAGAAAGTTTGAGGCTTGGATAGGTTTTAGGTCTCAACCACTGACCCCTATAGCTTGTCCAAAGCAAACAATTTGGCCATGGGTTAACTTTGCAGATGATACTACAACTTGAAGTCAAGTTGTGGGCCTAAAAAATGAGTCAATCAAAGAGAAATAGTTCTCTCAACCCGGTCTACCCAAATCTTTCTAAAAATTTAAAAAAAATTGAAAGATTGATGAAAGTAGAGTTTAATTGATAAACAACAAACTTAGATAAAGATTTCCTTAGCAAAATTCATATTAGATTTCTCTTTTAGTTCAAATGGAATATAGTTTTCTTAAAATAGATATAATTAGTGAAATAAATATGATAGAGCAAAAATCCTACGGGAGGTAGATCTTCACTTCTATATTGATTTGCATTTAGTTGTTTCATCTAATTCTTCCTACATTGAAAGGTATATCCAGTCAAAATTTTTTTTGGAAAAAAATTTTGATTTGACTTATCTACTAAGAGAGCCGGATGATCAAATTTGATCTTAAGTGCTTAATATGTCATATCCTTTAAAGTGGGTATCACATTGTAAAGCTTAAAAAGTTGCCAAATTTGAAAAATAAATAATCTTGATCGGATGTTGTGCAACTAAGTTATGATTTTCAAAATTTAACATGCGATGCAGTTTTTTAATACGATAGATCTTACTTTGGATCTTGTTTAGTCATCCTTGTAGTGGTTCAAGTGATTTATGTCAGGTCTAGTCATTCTTTTAGATTAAAATATAGGAGTTGGCTTGTCCTGTGGTGCACATGTTGTTGTAACATGCTGAACAATCCCTAACAATATCAATGCTGTGAAATATCACTTTATTCATTATTTCATTCGCCATTTATAATGGTAGAAGACCGAAAGAGTAATTAATGTAATAGGATTGCTATGGTTGACCAAAAGTGTCAAGCAATATCACCAAGATCCAAAATGAAAATAAAATTATAAAACAACTAATACAACCTACATCTTTCTTACCAAGATGACATCAAGTTGTGAGCATACTATAGGAAACATTAGACTCATTAATCATTCCCCTCCACTATTGAAAGATAGGGTTCTACAATGAAGAAACGAAATGCTTCTTATGTGCAAAAAGTTTCTTGAGCACATTAATACTAGCTTAATAATCATCCATCCTTTTGTACTGGATCAAATCCCATAAATTATCCATCACCATCTGCTTTGGCGTAGAACAAATGTTCATATGCACAAAATAGATATGTCTTTTCATTCGTTTTAAGTAAAAATTTGTTATACAAGAAAATATAGATTTAGTGACAATTTTACAGCACCAAAATAGTATCTATCTCTAAAATTATTTGCATATGTAATGTGAAAGATATTATTTTTAAATAATACATAAACTTGTAGAGGGCAAAATATGTGTCTGCTAAAAGATTTCTATTTTGAGTTAAAATATAAATATTGTAATCAAATATTTAGTGATGATAATTTAGAAAGTATTATTTTATTAGCAATTTTATGACTTTTTGGATTTATCTGTCCAACAATATTCTATCATGTAAGTAAGATGGATAGAGAGGAAGATCTATAGGTGAAAGGAAACAAGGGAGTTGAGAAGGGAACAAAAGAATAATATTATGTCAATGCTCCATCTTAATTAAATCATCCATTTCATCTTGCAAGATCAAGCTTCATAAGTTTTAATTATTTATTATTTTTTTATACAAACTGGCAATCATACAATTCTAATATAAGTATAGTCAAAAAGATAAAAAAATAAAAATTTTATAAGATTCACGATCATCGCACTGTCGTCATCAGATTCTCTATCATATATTCGATAATAAATAGTGCAATTCAATCTTATTTTTTATAAATTTAGATTTTTAAATAAATTTAAAATATTTTTTTACAATATAAATCCGTACAACAGCATTATCCACGTTTGCTGCGTGATAGAAATTTGCCATAGATTTGAATTTACCGATGATGCAAAATAAATACTACATTTAAAAAAAATATCTTATATTAAATTACGAAACCGATTTTAAACTTTCCTTTTTGCACTTTGCATTGCAGCGTGAGTTCATTAATAGCTCGCATGCCAAATCACCCTCCACATGAAGTCCGGGTCAAAACCTGATAAGCCGGACCACTAACTCAGACCCGCTGGAGGTGACCGTGGTCCCCCCATAGTCAACGACCCACTGCCACATGCGGGACCCACCCTCCCCTGTCACCTCCTAGTCGCCGAGCAGGGACTGCCCCGGTCAACATTGTAACCGACACGTAAACTCTCACCGACACTCGTCCACTTCTCATTCGCCCACCACGCGACGGACACCTGAAGATGCGCACCCGACGCTTGACCCCCTAGTGGGCCCCAACACTTCAGAGGGAAAGCGAATTAAATAAACCAAAACCATTAATTGCCTAAAAACCAAACCGCATTAAGAAAAGCGAAAATAGAAAAAAAATTAACGAGGTCTTTCTGTTGGGTCCCGTCACCGTCTGATCCATGATGGAGACGTCGGTTTCCATTTAAAAAGCTCTCTTCTGAACCGTCTGATTCGTCTGATCAACGGTGGAAATTTTGTCGTGGTGTGTGATACGCCAGAAGTAGAGTATATCTCTCGTTTGCCTCCCATATGCTCGCGTGTCCTCCTCTGGAATTTATAATTATTTAAGTCCCTGGGCTTTCTTTTCCTATTTATTTTCTCCAGTGCTTGGAGGGGTTTTATTCTGTGACGAGAGGGGAGAGAGAGAGAGAGAGAGAGAGTGAGAGT
>KE504806.1:232657-247185 GCA_000441515.1 Elaeis oleifera | reverse complement strand
TTTTCTCTTAATAGGAGTTCTAGGTATGGATTTATATGGTTCCAATGAACCAACATTAGATTTTGAAAGATTAGCTAATCAATCATATCCCCCTACTTTTCCCCCAAGGATGGCTTAGGGAGTGGAAACCATACATCTACTGGATAAGCACATGATAGTAAGTCTAAAATTAATGATCCAATTAGGAAGAATCCTCTCAATCAGCTTAACTGAAATTTCTCAAATAAAATTAAAAAATAAAAAATTATGAAATAGAATTTATGTCCTCTTTTTCATTGATTATAAAACCGACATATATAGCCTCTTTTATAATTTAGATCATATTCTTTTCAACTTCTAATAGTTATTTTCTAAATAAATATAATTAATAAAAATAAACTCAAAAAAATTAAATACCGTAAGACATAGATTTCGATTTCTATATCAATTTTGCTTTTTATCGCTCTATATAATTTTTCTCGAATTAATAAATACGTTTGTTTAAAATATTTTTTGAAAAAAAAATTCGATTTATTGGCCCATTTTAATAAAATTTGGCCAATCATTAGCTATGCTATATCGTTTAAGGGTCGCACCACATTATAGATTTCGCAAAATTATCTGATTTCAAAAGAAAGATCATCTCAATTATACACTATATGATCAATTTATAATCTTTGAAAATTTAACTTGTGATTTGGCTTCAGATTTGACTATTCTTACTCCTAGATCTTGTCCAACCCTATCCTATTTATAGTAGCCAAAATGATCCATATCAAAATTCTTCTTGATTAGTTAGGATTTGGATAATAATGGGACCCGATTAAATCAAGAGATTGTGGATCCTATCTATGCATCTAAAAGGCTTGAAAATAAATGAAAGCAAAGATCTACAAACTACCCAATATAAACATAGAAATTAAACTAACATAAGCTATAAAAATAGGAGAGACAAGATAATTCATCATTAAGGAGCAAGAATTTTATTAAATCCAAAAACATTATATGCTAACAATAGAAATTACAAGATCAAAACAAGAAATTAAAGAAAATGAAAGACGAAGAGGCTTCTCCGGTGTTATACTGGCACGATCTCGTGCGCTTCTTTCTCCTTGGGGAGACTCCCAAGGAGATCTCCCATCGCTCAACCTCCTATTGGCTAAGGCATTCTAGGGTTGGGAGACTCAGATCTAAGAAAATTGGTGAAGAAGAACGAGAGGGAGAGAGGGGGCAACTAAAATTAAAGGAACCTAATCTAAAGTGAAATCAAAAGTTGGGGGGAAATAAAGGGTAAAAGGATCTAATTCTCTTCTCATGGAGACTATTCATAGATAGGAGGGTTGGTCAATAGTTTCATTTGAAATTTTTCAAATTGGAGAAGGGTTTTGATGATGCCAAGTGGTATCTATTCATTGGCTAAAAAAGAGAATCATAGATCAAGCATTTGATTTTGGATCAATAGGTGGCTTGAATACTAGCTCCAAGATCAAATGACTAGGCATTCTTCTCTCCCATTTACTGCAATTGCAAATCCATTGAACCAAACACTAGAAATGTAACCGCAAAAGAAACAACTATGACTCCATGTAGCCTCAGCATTTGCACTCTCTTTCTCCTTCTAAACAAAGTTTTTGTAACAAACCTTGTTTTTAGACTTTACAATGAGGGAAAAGGCAAAAAAAATTCAGGATTTTGATTCCCTTTGTATTGACATCTATTTTCTGAAATAAAATTATGTAAAATTCTACAACTATATATATTAAAGGAAATATATATATATATATATATATCTTCACTCAAATGATCAAAACAAGTATACAACTATTCAAACACTTATTTGTTCATAGTTTTTCTGATAATATCATGACATATGATAAAATTAGTAAAAATTAATATCTGCTATATCAATAGTTTTATTTTTTCCTAGGAAAAAAAACAAAGCCCACCACCCATACCTAAGCTGTGGCAACCCTGTCCTTCTGGAAGAGGTCTAGTGTTTGAACCCAAGTACATGTGTCCCACCTATATATGTTTCTCAAAAATATTTCTAATAACTGTAAGGACATAAGCAATAGTAAGATAACCCCAAAGAGCTGCTATAACTGCGCAAAAAAATAAAAGATTGAACAAAGGAAAACCCGCTGCTAGGACAGCATAAGGCATGTTAAAGAGCCTTTGTACATCTCTAATCTTTCATACACATCTGAGAACTGGTCCATATGGATGCCAGTTGTTATCAGATAAAACATAGGATTGTTTGCTCCTGAAAGTATGAAGTGTGTGAGTAGTATCCCAACCTTTCCTTGATCCGCCTATGAGATGGTAATTAACAATGCTTTATTGGAATCATCAATCATCATGGTGCTCATTTACATCTTATCACTGTTACCACCCAAGTTATAACCTTTATATCTTCTCTCATTTCCCTCAAAGATAATTTAAATCTTCTTAGTTACAATCTATGGAATTAGACTCTTGTCAGCTGCTATCAATAATTTGAACAAGCAACCTACTGCACGCGGCTATCTGGTATCAACACTTCAACCTGCTGCAGAGAAGCACCATCAATTTCATTTCTTCATCTTATATTTGTCCTATTTTAAAAGAAGCTTTCTCATCTTGACATTGTAACATCTGTTCAATGACCTAATTTAAACATAAATTCTTGCTTTAAACTGAACCGATGTTAGACTGCATTAAAAGAGCAGTAATATGAATTTCTGATGAAAGGTCAAGGAAGATAGAAATGGGAAGAACTATACTAGTGTTTCAGGATCATTCGCAGATATGCTAAGAAAATCAAACTTGAACATCAATCATTTAGAACAGTATTAGTTCAGATAATTGTGAAAACAATGGCAAAGATGATTTTGAACAGTCTAAAAACTAAGAAAATCAAATTTTACTTCTGAGGAACAATGAATTGACTCCGTTTACTGCTGACCTTGATATACAGGAAAGACATGAATTTACAGACAACAAGCTAAAGCTACTGCTACATATAGTCTATAGAAGGCATGGAAGATTGAGGATACATTAAGAGAGTGGTTGAGTATATTGTTAAAAAAGTTCTGAATAAAGTGCGCTTTATCAATACTGCATGAAATTTTAATATGATAACTGCATATGAATTGCTCACTTGGATAAAAGACTGATCCACTATATTTTAACACTTTGGTTGGGCAATTATGTGCAGAATGAAACATCATACATTCTTGAAGTGACATTTCCTAGTCTCCTAATGCATTGGAAAAGAACTAAAAAATATCGAGTGCAAGTATAATGAACAGAATCCACAAACAAATAACTATGTGCTCATGCAACTGACATGGCCATATTTTCTTCCTTTAAGCGTTTATAACAGAAAAAGACCAACAAAACCTTAACATATGGTCGACTGCAGTGGGTTACCAAATAGCTCTGGAGCATATATGAGAAGAATGCAGGAAAGGACAACTGAGAGGCATTCATGGTACTTGCATTTGATTTTGATGTTATGCAGTATCAAGAACACTTCATCAATCACTACATGGAGATTCTTTTTCTTTTTCTGCTTCCTTTATTAGAGGGAAGTGCAGAATTTCAATGGCAGTGCACAAGATGAAGCATTGAAGCAGCATTAGCAATCACACAAAAACATTAAGCAAATTGCGTTACGCAAGAGGTATCAGAAGTTTAGAGCAGTCAAACCAATTTCTATCACCTTACAGAAGGATTACTGATGTTCATCAAAATCAAATTACTGAAATATACTATAACAAATATCACTTATTTATGGAATTTACTGACAAGGATCATTTCCCAAGGCAATGACATTTCTCTGAGACACCTCCAAGCTTCAGTTTCTGCCTTAAGATATAAGCTCACTTTTTCAATCAATGCTAAATTTGCCAAATTAGATAAAAATGCTGAAAGAAGAATCAAAAAGTGATATTAGATTTTACTGCTGAGTATAAATCGAAGTGCAAATCGATCAAATTTCTTGAATCTGAAATAAAGAAAGAATCTCCAATCCTTTGTGCGGCGACAAGGTAGGAAAGTAAGCGAGCAATTAAGAATCTAAAATTCACCGATGAACTCTACGGCAATCAGCTCACATTTAGTAATACGCAGATGAAACAATCAAAAGAGGCTAATGGAAGCAGAAACGTCTACATTTCTGCTCAAAGATGAACTTCCAACATAATATAGGATCATAGTGGCAACCAGAAAGCTCAGATGCATTCAATTACAAAAATCTAAAACCCCATGCCAATCGTTAGCAAATTAAAGAAGTGAAACGATCTCTAAGAAAAATCAGGATTCTACCAATTTAATTTGAAACAAAATAGATCCAAACCACAAAACCAAAGTCCTATCGATCCTTTAAAGTATACATATTCAGTTTAGGAAACAAGAACAGAAAAGAGGTAATATAGATTGCCAGTAACCATATGTTTCGATCTATACAAAATTTTCATGCAAAAGGATCAAATTGAAGCTCACGAATCATAGGAAAGACATCAAAGTCCGATCTTTCCTCTTATTCCAATCGTTTGGCCCCCATCAGCCGGCGACGAGTTTGCCGTTTCCATGGCTGGAGCACGGAATCCTGATACCTGGAAGGCATTGCCAACTGCCTCCTCCGCCTCTTTAGCTTCATACCCACCTCAACGTCGCTGCCCTCCTCCTCCCCAATCTTCTCAATTCCATCTTCCTCCTCTTTGACTCCATTACTCGCATTCTTCTCAACATCCAGAGCTGTGTCTCCATTGACTTCGATGACAGCAAGGACTAAGAGATCGAGGCCTTCGCAGCGGAGGATGAATCGTTCGAAGAAGGGGAATTCGATGGAGGAGATAGGGAAGGAGTGGGAGTAGTGGGGAGAGAAGAGGAGGAGTACAAAGGTGGAGTCTTTGAGCCTCGAATTCTCATTGGGATCGACCTCGTTTGATTCAAGGAAGGCTTAGTAGTATAATTACGAGTACAAGAGGGGGATTTTGGGAACTGCGAGGAGTTGGGGACTCGCCGGGATTGGAGAATGGAAGGGAAGAGAATGGAAATGGAAGGGACGAGAGGATGGTGTAAAGATATATTTAAGAAGTGTATGCAATATTGCATGGGTATTTTCGGAAGGGTGTTGTGGACAAATTAGGGAGTGAAACCAAGAAGCTGTTGTTTATCTAGTTAAGCTTTATGAAATTACCCTTGTCCAGTGAGTCCTATTGCTGTTAGAATTTGAGATAGAATTGAGATCGGTCAACCATTGAGACGAAGAGCTGAAGTCAAGCTAAAAAGTTGGTGGAAGCCATCCGCGGTGATGAACTTGAACTCAGATAGAATGATACCTAGCCAACTGGAAAACAAGAAGGAAATTCTCTTATCAGAATTAATCCAACAAATGATCTTTTAACACTTAAGTCAGTCAAATTTTAGAGAAATAGAAAATTTTGAGAGAGAGATAAAGTTTCAAGAGAGAGAATGAAGAAAAGACATACATGAAAGTCTCCTATTTGTCCTCTTATATGTAGAGGGATCGGCGATCATTATCGAGATTGGCATGATAAGCCTTAACTATTTAGTAATGACTGCTAGGTCACACATGTAGTAACAATCATTCTAATCATGCAATAATGCCCAAGCCGATGTAATTGCTATTGAGATCGTGTTCACATTCTTAATAGGCATTAACCGTCTTTAAATGGACTTTAATGGGAGACATGCGGTTCTTCCCCATTGTTTGACAGGATCCATCTAGCACCTCAATCAATACCAAGGTAAAGTTACTTTGGACATTTACCAAGGTTAGGATGAGTTTGGCTTATATCGAAGTTAGGTCAAATATTTAGTACATCACTAGCCCCCATTTCCGAACTTGAATTTTCTTAGCTTGAGAAAAGAAGTAATTACCCCAGCATGACCAAGCTCATTGGAGCTAGTCAAAGTCATACCCTTGTTGTTTATAGAGCCTTGTGGAATGTTCTGGAAACAACATTTAACACCAAATGGCATCCATTGAGATCTTCAAAGCATCATCACTGTGGTGAGAATTTTTGGATGGTGATTAGATCCTTTAGTGAGATTTGAAATGGCAATCCAAATGAGTTGTAATAGCATATCCCAAGCTTGCTCCCTTATTTGCTCTAACAAGACCAAGTTTGCTCAGAGATAGTCCAGTTCCTTTGCTCATTGAAATGTTCCACTCAAAATGATGGTAGACCAATTTCAATTGGGATCATTGCTTTTGAGTTGAAGGTGAAGTTGAAGGGTGTCTCGCTTGCAGGGGTTCAATGTGTGGTTTAGTATGCTAGAGGAAACTATATAATTTTTTATCCAAAATCCTTTTGCTCGGCTAGCCTCATCTTCAAGCCGACAAAATTATTCGATTAGTTGCCTCTGCTTCTCCATTAGCTTGGTGATGCTTGATCGAGGTAAGCTAGTGATCAATGCTGAATTTTATATAGAATTTTTTGAATCAAGCATGATCAAACTATCATTTGTTGTCAGTAATGATTATCTAAGGAAGTCCAAATCTACATATTATTGTCTTCCAAATAAAATTTCTGGCCTTACTATCCATGATCCGAGTTAAGGGCTTGGCCTCAACCCAATAAGTGAAATAGTTGATAGCCATAATTAGAAACTTACATTGCTCAATCACTAGTTGGAATGATCCAAGGATATCCATCCTCCATTATGCAAATGGTCAAGAGATGCTGGTCGGTGCTAACAGTATAGCTAGCTAACATTGGATGTTCACATATTGCTAGCATTGATCACATTTTTTGATGAAGTATGCAATGTCATTTTGTAGGGTCATCTAGTAGTAATTTTGTCATAGCACTTTGAAAGCTAATGACCTATCCCCCACGTGATTGCCACATATATCTTCGTGTACCTTTCAAAAGCACAATTTACCTCGGATGGCTGAAGGCATCTGAGAAGAGGTAAACTAGAAGACCCCTTGTAGAGCTTATCTTCGAGGACATACCATAAAGCTTAATTTGATCATTGAGCAACATTCTATCCTTGAGATATTAGATGAGATGGCCCATCTAGCTTGGCTTCAAATCAATTTGCATCATTGAGCTTGGTTCTTCATCAATACTTGGTTTCTCAAGCACTTCGAAATAATCAGCTTTCTTTAGGGTGGTACATCCCAAAGTCGCCAACTTGGAAAGGAGATTAGCTCTGGCATTCTTTGATCTAAAAATTTGTTGAACTTTAAACTTTGTAAAGGCCGAAGAGATGGCTTTTACCTTTCATAAGTATTGAGTCATCAAAGGACTTCGTGCTTCATAGTCTCCTCGGATTTAGTCAACAATAAGCGAAGAATGGATTAAGGCCTTCAAGTGTTGCACTTTGAGCTCTTTGAAAAGTTTGAGGCCAGTGATCATACATGATTTGTTATTTGAAGCTTTAAAATTCTGCAGAACATACTTTATAGTCACTCCATCTAGGCTGGTAGAATCAACCCAGCTTCACTTCCTTTCAAGCTGGAGGATCCATCTACATAGAGAATCCAAAATTCTCTAATGCACTCTCATTTTGTTCATCCTCAACTTGCTCTTCAGGAATATCACATTTTATAAGAAAGTCAATTAATACCTAAGCTTTAATAGCTGGCCGAGGTTGATAGTAGAGGCTGAAATCTCCGAGCTCAACAGCCCACTCCATCAATCATCCAAAAATTTTTAGCTTTTATAAAATTTGATTCATTGGCTAATCAGTCAGCATTGGCTTGGAAATATGGGCGTAGCCTCCGAGCTAAAGTAATGAGGGTACAAACCATCTTTTCCAACCTTGTATACCTTATCTCAATATTTCAAAGGATCTTGCAAATGTAATAGATCAGCTTTTATTCCCTCTTCCTTTTGGATTAGCATTGAGCTCATAGCTGAAGTGGAGACTACAAAGTATAGATCAAGCATGTCTCTGGGCTTCATTTTGATGAAAAGAGGAGGTAAACTGAGATACTCCTTGAGCTTATTAAAGGCAACTTGGCACTCCTCGGCTCTCTAAAACTTCTTGTTGCTTTAGTGACTTAAAGAAGAGAAGGCATCTCTTTATCAATCTTGAAACAATACACCAAGCGTAGCTATTCAACTGCCAAATGATGCACCTCTTATTGTTTTCAATGGTACCATCTTGTACTGTTTGAATCTTATGTGGATTAGCCTTGTTCCCATGCTGCATCACCATGAATCTCATGAATTATTCTAAGGTGACCCTAAAAGCATATTTGCTTGGATTAAGCTTCATAGGATACTTTCTCAATATTGTAAAAGCTACTTTCAGATCACCATTTGCTACTCGGTATCCCGACTCTTCATGAGCATATGATCAACTTAAACCTTCATATTCTTGTCGATCTATTCTTTAAAATCTTGTTGACCAACCGCTAATAGGTCACTCTTATATTCTTTGGGCTAAAAGGCATAATTCTGTAACAATAAACAGCTTTATCAGTTGTAAAAGCAATCTTCTACTCATCCTTGGAGACCATCAAGATTTAGCCCGAGAAGGCATCTATGAAGGTCAGCATGAAGGTCTTATCTATAAGCTAATTGATCCTCAAGGATGGGAAGCTATTCATGGGGCATGCTTTATTGAGATTGGTATAGTCCATGCAAACCTGTCATTTTTAATCTGCCTTATTCACCATGACGATGCTAGCTAGCCAATTAAGGTAGTTGACCTCATGGCGAAAGCTAACTTTCAGGACCTTATCAACCTATTATCTCTCTGGGAAGAAACTTCTCTTCTTTAGTAACATAGGTCAGTCTTATGACAACAACATCAAGACTTATACCTAGCATATCAAATGCCAACCAGGTGACATGACCTGTATTTGCTTGGAGGAAATTGATAAGCTAATTTTGGGTGACATTGTCCAATTGGAACTACTCGGTTCGCATCACCTTAGTTGAGAGGAATGGAAATGAGCTCTAGTCCTCAGCTGATTTTCCTCACAATTCCTTCAGCTCATCTCAAATTATATACTAGCCTTTGATAAAGTATTTTAATAAGTTTTTTCCTCGAAGTGTCGCCATGTAATATTGACGAGCCAATGCTTGATCACCTCGAACTTTGCCAACTCCATGTTGGTGGGAAATCTCATAAATAAATGGTAGGTGGATATTACAACTCGCAAGGTATTTAATCCAGGTGGATCTCAAAATGCATTTGTAGATAGAGGGGACTTTGACCACTAAGAAAATTCTACTTTGCAATATCTTGCTCAGGCTGTAGTAATTGAAAGATTGATGATACCTTCTATAGGAATACGATCTCCTAAAAACCAACAAGAGGAGAGTTAATTCTCCTTAGCTGATCCATAGGCAAATTCATCTTGTGGAAGGCATCACAAAACAATATATCAACTGAGCTTTTATTATCTATTAAATTTTTTTCTTACATCATAATTCACAATGGTAAGGAAAATTATAACAACGGTATCATATGAGGCTTGAACTCCCTCTAAATCAACATTGGGAAGTAGGTAACTTCCTCAATTTGTTGTAGTTTTGGTGTTTCATCCTTTATCCAGCTGTCCTGACCACAAATCCTTGACAAGCTAGTGCCTCCAACTACGGATCCTCTGAAGTTGTATTGATTACTTCTATTATTGGTGGGTTATCGTATGGTTCCTCAAGAAGGTGCCGATCCTGACCCACTTCATCTTGATCTCACCAGTGATTGATGTAATGATCAAGGTGCCCTCATCGAATTAGAGCCTTGATCTCATTGTTCAATTGAAAACACTTTTTGGCTATGGTCCTGATGAAACGCACAATATTTCTTCTTGTCCCTTTTATTTGCCAGTGCTAAAAATAATGAATCAACTCAATTCATCAGTGACCCCATATTCAAAAAAGACATGAATTTACGGACAACAAGCTAAAGCTACTATTACCTAGTCTATACAAGGCATGAAAGATTGAAGATATATATACATTAAGATAGTAGTCTAGTATATTTAAAACAATAGTCCAAAATAAAGTGCACTTCATCAATACTATATGAAATTTAAATATAGTAACTACATATGAATGCTCACTGGGATAAAAGACTCATCCACTGGATATACAACAGTTTGGTTAGGCAATACATCCAAAATAGTTAAAAATATTAAATATACATATAACACAGAGAGTCCATGATTAAGGATCCAAGAAATAATTAAACAAAAAAATTATCTATAGGTCCTTGGATGGATCCAAAATTATTTTAAGTCCCTGAACTTTTTAAGTTGAATAAAAAGTCTCTGAAATGCTAAGAAGTTATTTCTAGGTCCCTGTCGTCTATACAGATTGGTTACATAGATTCATATTCAGATTACATGGATTTATGTTCAAGTTACACGGTTTATATTCAGGTTACGTAGGTTATCTAGTTTCAATATCTAGTTATGCACGTTCATATTCAAGTTACACAGGTATGTACTTTGTTTATACAGAAATAACTCCTTAGTATTTTAGAAATTTTTATTCAACTTGAAAAGTTTAGAGACTTAAAATAATTTCGGATCCATCTAGGGATCTATAGATAATTTTTCATTAAACAATTATCTGCTCATACAATTGCCATGGGCATATTTCTTCCATGAAGCATTATATTTGGAAAAAGGCCAACAGAATTAGAAGAATGAGGCATTCATGGTACCCATAGTTGATTTAGATGCTATGCAATATCAAATACTCTTGATTAATCACTACATGGAGATCCTTTTTTTTTCTTTTCTTTTTCTAGAGGGTAGTGCAAAACTTCCTATTGATTATTTTCGAAGTGCAGAATTTTCAATGAGCATCTCTCAAGATGATGCGTTTGACCAGCGTTAACAATCTTATAAAGACATCAAGCGAATTGCATTATAAAAGAGGCTTTAGGAGCTCAGAGCAATCAAACCAATTTCTATATTCTTACAAAAGAATATGGATGTTCATAAATCAAATTACTACCATGTAGCATGATGGATGTCACTTATTTATAGAATTTACTAAAAAGGATTACTTCCCAAGGCAATAACATTTTTCTGAAATACTTCCAACCCCATATATATACTTCCAAGTCCTTGTCTAAAGCTTCAATCTCTACCTTAAGATACTTGCTCACTTCCCCTTCACTAAAAATAATTAAATAGGTCAAACAAGCATGGATTCAATTAGTGCTAAATTTGCCAAGAAACTAATAATTTACAAATTATATACACATGTCGAAAAAGAATCAAAATGTGATATTAGGTTTTACTCTCTAAGTACTAATTCAAGTACAAATTGATCAAATTTTTTGAATCAGAGATAAAGAAAGAAACAATATCCAATATTTTGTGTGACAGGATAGGAAAGTAAAGTGCAAGTGAAACAATCGAATCATAAAGTAATATGTAAGTGAAACAATCAAAGCAAGATAATAGAAGCAAAAAGATCTTATCTTTCTACTAAAAGCTGAACTTCTAACACAATAGAATAATTGTAGCAACCAGAAAGCTAAGACACATTCAATTACCCAAATCCAAAACCCTCCATTTGCATCATCAGTAAATTGAAGAAGTGAAATGATCTCAAAGAAAAATCAAGATTCTATCCATTTAATCTGAAATAGGATAGATCCGAATCACAGAACCAAAATCCTATCCATCTTTTAAAGTATATATATTCAGTATAGGAAACAAAAGATAAATATAGATTGCCAGTAACCATATGTTTGTATTTATACAAAATTTTGTTCAAAAAAGATCAAATTGAAGCCTAAGAATCAGAGGAAACACATCAAAATCGGATCTTTTCTCTTATTCCGATCGTTTGGGCCCCATAAGCCGATGATGAGTTTGCCGTTGCCATGGCTAGAGCATGGAATCCTGATACCTCGAAGGCATTGCCAATTGCCTCCTCTACCTCTTTAGCTTCATACCCACCTCAACATCGCTATCCTCCTCCTCCCCAATCTTCTCAATTTTATCTTCCTCCTCTTTGGCTCCATTACTAGCATTCTTCTCAGCATCCAGAGCTCTATCTCTATTGACTTCAATGACAATAAGCACCAAGAGATCGAGGCCTTTGCAGCGGAGGATGAATCATTGGAAGATGAAGAATTCAATGGAGGGGATGGGGAAGGAGTAGGAGTAGCAGGGAGAGCAGAGGAAGAGTTCAAAGGTGGAGTCTTTGGACCTCGAATTCTCATTGGGATCGATCTTGTTTGATTATAGGAAGGATTCGTTGTATTATTATGAGTACAGGAGAAGGGGATTTTGGAAACTACGAGGAGTTAGGGACTCAAAGGGATTGGAGAAGGGAAGGGTGGAGAATAGGGATGGGAGAGACTAAGAGGAGAAGCAGCAAGGGGATGGTGGAAAGAAATATGCATGCAATATTATTGCATGGGTATTCTCAGAAGGATGTTGTGCACATATTAGGAAGAGAATCATAGTTACTGTTTAACTAATTAAGCTTTGTGAAATTAGCTCTTGTAAGTCAGTCCGATTCTTTATCCTAAAATGGGCATTACCTTGACTTAATATTAGCTCTTGTAAGTCAGTCCAATTTTTTATCCTAAAATGGACATTATGCTGACTTAATAAACCCTTTTGTCTCTCTCAATGTCCCTCAGAATAAAGGTGACATTTGGTAAGGGTGATGACCCTAAGATCAATGGTAATATAGGTAGAAATGACGAGTTCATCACATTTGATTACACCCTAGTGATCCTATATGACAGTGATCCTAAATCATCCAAACTCTGAAACTCATCGCTTAACCTAATGATATTGAACTCGCCTTTGGGGCTAGGATTCCAAGATCATTCTAAGATAGTAACATTGGGTTGATATTAGGGACAAAAATACCTCTCAGGCCAATGAAACAATTGTTTAGAAAATACCGACCTTTGGGAAAAAAAGATTTTTATAGCTGAGAAGGTTTTGATAACCTCATAAAAAAATTACTTCTAATTGGAAAGGTTCGATAATCTCCTATAACTGCTTTGATAGGTTTTGATTAATATTTGGTCTTGTTGAATTAGTCTATACTAGTAAGTTTTATTGATTTGACTTTTGTTCATAAGATATAATTTATTTGAGAAATCTATTTAATAGCTACAAGGATAGTTTTGGTGTTACATGGTCCATGATTTTGGATTTCCATGTCATGCTAAATAACTTAATTATAGATGTGGAAGGATCTTTAACCAATGGAACATAGCATACCAAACACATCGATCTTAGATCGTCGGGAACCAGATTACCCTTAGGTGAGGGTCATCAATGATCTCAGATTATCGTAGTGATCCCATTTGTGTCATCAAATACTAACAAAGTGATTCAGCCTCTATTGATGTTTATAGCAATAGTAGAAGGAAGAATGATAAATTTGATCTTGAGTAATGTAGAACTAAAGGCTTTGTTTGGATATTGAAGCTCCTTATGGCAATAACATGTGTTTTGACCTATATAGATAGCAAAATATGAGATTGAAAAGAAATATGTACTGGATAGGGCATATTTAACCATAATAAAATAATTCAATTATCCACATAAGAAAATTTAAGGATTGTGGGCTTTGATTGATTTAAAACCCGCATGACATTTCTCTCCAATTGTTTTGTTCCTCCTTACCGCAAATTCTAAGAGTAAGCCTTATCTGACGAATAAGATAGCAAGCTATCCAAGTAGATCCTTAAGCATGTTACAATGAAATTTCCATCCATGAAAAAATTGATTAGACTTTAGAATTGGCTATCAACATAATCTTCAGACCTATAAAATTATTATCAAATTCTCATCAAGAAAAAAAATTGACAAGGAAGGGATCTACCATAAGTTATAGGTAGGGAGATCTACTTTAATAATTATAGTTCAATCTTTGGCAAGAGTGTTATTCAAAGTTACATTAGACTTATAAGGACTTTATAAACTAGGTTATCTAAATTTGTCTATAGCCTATGTTCTTAAGCCTTGTTGGACATCACTTACATCTTGTATTGACAGAATTACAATTAAATATACATAGATAGAAAAAATAATCAACCTTATTACTACCTTGAAGTGTTTGTTGCATAGTAATTCACGACTTTCTTATAGCAGTAGTATCAAACTTACTATGATATTCTCACCTCTGGATAATTGTTCACCATATATACTTAGTCCTCCTTACAAGCTTTCTACATCACATCTCTTGTTTGTTCATGGAATATCATATTATGCATCATCATACAATCTTTCATAGGACCTAGCCTTCCATTATTGCTCTAAAATGGTAAAACAGCAAAAGGACAATTCCAATCTACATCAAAAATGTTGGTGCAAAATTCTGCTGACGTCGGAGAAGCTGGAGTCGAGGGGATCGCGGCCGCCACCGGAACCTGCAAGGAAAGTCTAAATCGGAGTTGGGGGTGCTCCGGTAAGACCCTCTGACGTTCAAGTCAGTACTCTGCCTCAACAGAAATGGAGCACTCGAACGAAATTTTTACAGAGTTTAGAGATAGTACCAGAGCTTATAGCTTAGCTTCGAGAAGAACATATCTGGAGGGTCTCTTTTATAGACGGAAGAGCGTAATTGATTGATAGCGACGTC
>KE504806.1:207204-220298 GCA_000441515.1 Elaeis oleifera | reverse complement strand
ATCGGCACTTGTAGAAGGCATCGTGGGAGTTCGTCCGTCGGAGGAACCTAAGAACACTGTGGAAGCTCGGCTGCTGGAGAAGTCCGAAAAGATATCGCACAAAGTCGGAAGTCGGAAGAGTCCTGGGAGGGTCGGCTTCTTACGAACTTCGGCTGGGGGTATTTTATACCCAACAAAAAAGATAAGAAAAGAAAATGCTCTCTTCAATTCCCAAAGAAGTAGGGTTATTGTATCTCTATACATTAATTAATCTTCTGTAGTCTCTCATTTCACACTAATATATCACAGATTCATAATATGATGACATGTGTCTTGTGCTTTGTTTAGACTATAATCCATATTCCAAAATAAATAGGCTCGACTATAGAATCCCTAAACAGTCAATGTTATTCATAATATTTTTGTTGTGCATGATTAAAGGGTGCAATATTTGAATACCACTTACACTAAAATTGGCTACCTAACCCATTCTTTAATGAAGAAAATGCAAAATCACACATCAAAATCATTCGAAAGACTCTCAAATCATGCTCAATATGTAGGATATCATCAACATGCAACACGAAAAACATAGTAACCTCTGATTTACCTATATGAAACATAAACTTTCTTAAGAAGATAGTCAAAACCAATTATAACAATCTAAGATCTTATCTAAAAAAGATAGCTAGAAGGCATTACACATAAGTACCTAAATCTATTTAGTATATAGCGAATATGAGACTAAACACACAGTTGCATGAGTTCTCACATACTTTTCCTATTAAAGCTCTAGCACTCTCATTAGACTAAGGGTCCAAATCTATTTAAATCCAATCATCAATACCACAAAACTATTATAAATAGCACGGTCAACTATGGTTAACCCAAATAGATCTATGCTAATAGTGTCCCCTGATCCACATAAGTCATGGATTAGATCTGCTCTAATATCACGTATCACAACCTAAGATGTCACTCAGATGCTGGCCAAAATTTATTATTTCGTTCCTTTTGCTTGTGTAAGTATCCAAGATCTATGCAGTGCAAAATCGATGTAGGACTAAATATACGTCTGCACAAATCCTCACACCAACTCTATCGAGCTTGCTACAAGACATGGGAGGATTAGATTACTACAAACCTTATATTATAAATAAAGTCTAGATAAAAGGCTAAATAAATCAGTGCAAAGTTGAGAAGATATCCTTATGATCAACTTCTTAATTTTGAGAGCAACCTTTAGCCACCAATCAAATCTTGAATATTTCCATGCTTTCATTGGCATCTTACTCTTTTAAACTCCTCCTTTTGACCTTATGGTTAGTATTCTGGAGCCCAAATATCATTGACATATGCATAATCTAATTCACACTTTATGACTTGCTTCAACTCAGATACATTCCCCCCCTTTAGAGCTTGGTTATACATCAAGGAATATGCAACGATGATTCACCACTTGGTAAACAAAGAGCATATACTATTCAGGCTTAATTAATTACCTTTTAATAAAGAAAATGGTAGTCAAGACTATGGAAGGTGCTGGCACATTTGATATATTCGCTGGTGCGATATTTTACAAATCACAAATCCATTATACATCTTATTTTCTTGCCTTCTTCAAAAGAAGCTCAACCCAAGCTATGAGGTTATTAAGGCTTCTCCAACGAGGTCTCCCATAAGAAGAAACCTCTCTATGGAGAATAGAAGGGATCTCTTAGTGTTCTCACTTTGCATTATCCATAGAAACCCTAGATTTCATCCTTTTATACTCTATGAGAAGATTCTAGATCTAGGTTTTAGAGGTGAGCCTCTTTATTCCTTTGAATATTCCTGGTAACATGTGGCCCGAATTTATCATCCAATCATAAACTTATACATGGCATTGAAAAAGATCTATTTTAATCGAACATAGATTTCAAGGTTGACTCAAATGAGGAAAGAAGAATCTGCTCTCCACTTGATTATGGGCTCTAGAGTAAAACCCCAGTAAGATAAAAGCTCTTCATTAAGGAGACCCAAGATAACAGACATGCATTACAACATATATACATACTTTCTACTCTCTCTACTTTATTCCAGGATTCCTCCACTATACTTCAAATTTCTATCTGACTTAAGCATCGAAAGGCTTCCAATCAAATCAGTTTCAATGACCTTCAAGCACTTCTTCGTTCCTTATGTGTAGATCATCCTATGTAAATTGTAACTTCTTCCTCTTGTGTGGATCTGCCTGTGGCCTTCCACATACCTTGTCAGATTTTGGTGGCAATAGTGGCAATAGGAGGGATACCCAACATCAACTTGGTCACTATCTAATGCTGAATTTTTAGCAATGTGAAAAGGACTAGAAGTGACTCTTGGTGCTACTCATGTTATTCTAAAGGGCAAATAGTTTGTTGGATAAATAATGTTGAACATTCATCTCATTTTTTCTTATAGGATATGTGATGGCCGTAAGAAGCCTCATTTTTTTCCACTGTTCTTATATTTTAATGAAGGGAATCAACTTGCCCATATCATTGTTGATCTTGTGTATTAGTTATCAGACTATATTCTCTTGTTAAGTTAATTGACTCACAATAGCTGATTCCTCTGCTTGTTGTTTTCGATGGTGCAGTTTCCTTTCTTGAGGTTAGCCTCCAGCTTCTACACAAACACAAACACACACGCATGCAATATAGATATACGACGAAGAGCAACCTACAAAAAAAAGTTCACATACCGAAATTGTATCCGACGAAAATCTTCCGATGCTTAAGCTAGTAAGGAGTGGTAAACAACAGATAGAACATTCAAAGTAGTAGAGTCTCAGGCCAGAAGTATCTTATCAATGCTGTTCATTTACTTTTTTTTATAGACGAGTTATTAGTAACCATTTGTAATGATTAGGCACGTGGGTCCTGCTTATTTAAATTATATGATCATGGGATAAGTAGCTAGTGCCCACTGATAATCGTGTATGAAGCCATTATGCACCTTCCGCGCTGGTGGTTTCCAATATGCCAATTATATGTTAGTACATATGGTATATCAACTGACCATCGGTTGGTTATTCTGGCATACCGACTAGTCAGCGGTCATCATAGTTGACTTGATCCTGGGTGGAAGTTGATCGAGAATCTCCGACTATATGTCGGTGTAATCGATTGATAGTCAGATGTTTCACTTATTATACTAATTAAGAGTCAGGTGATATATTGTAATTGACCTGAAATTCATTCCATGGTATAGCTTTAATGGTCCATTGCCAGTCACCGACATATGGTTGGTTAGCCGACTGTGAATTGGATTTGCCGACTGTGAATCGAGAGGAGTAGATTCAATTACACTAACAGTTGCCCCCCACTCTCAAGTCCAAGATGGTTTGACACGTAGCTTGACATGTTGGATGAAAAAAGTTGTCACGTATTATCTCAAGGCTCGATTCAGCTGCAAATATTAATGATTCCTTCTAAAATTGAAAGGTTTACAGTCGGTTTATCATTTTGATGGTTGTGCGACCATCATTGGGATGTTGATTCGAGAAGATAGTTAGGCGGTCGAACGATCCGATCGATTTAATTCTGACTAGTCAATTACCGTCACATGTCCAATTGTTATTGGCTCTTAACTATTCACACGAATAGAGATGACGTAGCACGATCGGACGATAGGTGCGTCGAACCGTCCGACCAATGATCGATTTTTATGTAGCCACATGTCAAAATCCAGGGCAATTTTGATTTGAATAAATCCATCCCGACTATTGATGAGTTCTATATATATAATGTCACTTTCATTTGAATTTTTTATTTTTTTGCTTGTCATTTTCCTACAATCAAGGGCTTTTCTTTGGGTGTCAATAGCTTGAGGGGTCTAAGAGTCTTCTTCCCTGTGTCTTCGTGGTCTCCAGGGCATCCATTAGCTTCAAGTTAGGTTTCTCTTTCTCTTTTCTTTCTTAGTCCTCTTTAATCTCTTTCCTACCATTTTCGATGGCCAATAGCAGTAGAAAGGGTAAGAAAATGGTTAGAGTAGATGAGCCCCCTCAGGATAGTCGATTGGGTGATTCGGTTGACGATTCTCCTTCGGATCCAGACGTGAAAGTTTCTTCCTTATCTAGATCCAATGTTGATCGGCTTCGAGAATAATATCATATCCCGAAGCAATTTCAACTTTTTACGTCTGGTCTGAATGGTTGAGTGAGTTCTTCTCCTTCGAATCAGGTGAAAATTTATGTGGATGACCTTCGAGCTGGTCTTTATTTTTAATTTCAAAGTTTATCCAAAATCTCCTTGATTATTACGATCTTTATCCTACCCAGTTAGCCCCGAAGTCCATTCAGCTAATCATCAGTTTTGCTTTATTATGCCACATGATCCCAACTAACCCTCGGCCTTCTCTTTTTGTGCCTTTTTCATTCTTCATCCTCATCCAAAAGCCAAGGATTGGTGGTTCTTCAACCCGAAGAAAGGTCTATCCTTTATTTTGGCCTTCCTTCATCCATTCATGGATGGAAAATTAATTTTCTTTGTTTCTTCTTCTCTGCCTTGAGACTTTCCGTCCTCCTAGAGAAATCCAAAAACAAGCCCTAATGAGCATAGTTAGACCGAAGTCATCGATCAGGAAGATTTCTTTGACTGAAAGATATGAAAGTTCTTGCGCAATGGGAGCTGTTGATGGAGTAAGCTCTCTATGACACCAGATTTAGTTTGATGACTTTTCTAGGTATAGCTTAGTCGGTCTTTCATTTTATTTTTCATCTAGCTTCAAACTTTGTAAATGAGTCATTTTATCTTTTGATTGTAGCTATGCGACCAGTGGCGTGAGTCTCAGTAGCTGATATCCGACAATATGCCGTCAAAAAGAGAGCTGTGGTCGATGTAGGGCCATCCTGAGCATCGAAGAAAAGTCAGGTCGACACATAGTCGATGACAGTGAGAGAGATCGACACTCCATCAATAGTTGTTCGAAAATCGAATCCATCATCATGCTATTAGCTCCGATAGTACTTCTGCCAGTCGAAGGCCTTTGCCTGTCGTGGTTGTTGAACTACCACCAGCCCGAACAACATTAGCCAGTGTAGAGCCGATGAAGTCTCAAGAAATTCTCGTACCCGAACCAAAACCAGCGACAGTGGTGCCGATGGTAACTCGAGCACCTTCAATGGAGCCGACACTATCTCGGACACCCTCAATGCCTGAATGGATGGCAGCCTCAAGCGAGCGGCCATCCATTGGAGAGTGAGGAAAGGCACCAGCTTTGTCGACCGATGACGAGTCGTCGATGGGCTTCACAGTGCTCTTCGATATCTAGATTCCTGTGGGTGAGTCAGTCTTGGCAAACCCAAAATTAGCCAAGCAACTCATTGAAACTGTACTTTTGTTGACTGACAGGGAGAGCAGGAAGGATCGAACAGCGTCTGAGATGCTTTTATCTTTTATCCGATGATGCTCAACGTATTTCGATACATTATTTTTGATTATTTTTCTTCTATCTGCTTTATCTGACTTGTGATATGCAGGCATTGGAGAGTAGATATCAAAAAATTACCGACTTCCGTCGAATGTGGATGGACAAAGTTGCGGCCGCTAATGCTGAGAAAGCTGCAGCCACTGAATGGCTCTAGATGATGACTGAGCGAGAGGAGAAGTATCAAGATAAAAACTCTTGCATGAAGGCAGAACTGGAGTTGGTAAGAGCCGAGCTAGAGTCGGCAAGGGACGAGTTGTAGTCGGCCCATGTCGAGTTGGAATCGACACAGCAGACTGTCAAGTCCCAGGAGTCTCAGATTAAAAGAAGAAACATGAAGTTCATCGGCTCCATAAAGAACGTGACGGCTGCACCAAGAATTAGAGGAATAACGAAGAAGCATCGGGCCACTGAAGCAAGGTTGGCACTGGTCAGTGCAGAGTCAGCCTCCACTAAGGAGGAAGCACAGTCGGCTAAGGAAGCTCTTAGTCGGGTGCGGGAGCAGGCCGTCAAGGATTAAGGAGTTCGAAGACTTCAAAAATGAAATCCTCGAGGGTGGCAGCACATCTTACTGGATCGATTATAAGGACAGGAGGGACGCAGTCAAAAAGCTTTATCCTGAACTAGATCTGAATAGCATAACCATCCCAGCTGGTGTGCTAGGAGAGGAGCTAGCCGATGATATGACGGCCTTAATTGAAGAAGTTGCATCGGTCATGATAGAGTCAGCCTCAGCTGTAACCGGACTAGAGTCGGCTACTATCGAAGGCCACAAATTGGAACTGCGGCAACTACCGACACAACTGAGGAAGAAATTGATTGGTGATCGGTGCAGATATCTTTTCTTTTTTCTTATAAGTGGACGATAGTCCAACTCACCTTTTGTAATCAAACTTTGGGTCTAATTTTGTAATCCTTTGCTCATGAATGAAAGAAAATTTTTCAAATGTTGAAAATTTTCTAAGTATCGAACTTCTTGTATGTCACCTTTTTGAATGTGATGTTCATTATTGCCGATATAGTCGAATATCAGTCAGATAATCGAATGCTAAATAAACAGTCGAATATCAGTCAGAGTGCTAAATGACGATCGATAATTGAAGTTATAGAATTCACCTGTTAGCCGGATGCTAGTTAACTAAACTTTAGATGCAAATTTTCCTAAGTGTAGCGAGTATCAATCGACTAAACTTTAAGCATAGATTTTTTCTAAGTATTTGATAAATGGGGGTTAGCCGAATATCTTTCGACTGACCAAAGTCCAATCGATTTATTATTCTATTCAACCATGATCAAATCAGCATACTATTCCTCTTAGCCGTAGCTAAGTCAGCATGTATAGTCATTTGACTTGAGTCAACATTTACAATCGTCCGATCGAAATTGAGTCGGTATGCATTAGCCGATTATTCGTTAGTCTGATATCATTTTTATAGATAGTCGAATATCGAAGAAAAATTGAAATCCGATCATTCTATTTCAAGGGTGTTGTATATGTGAAAATTTTTACTGATAATATATTTTCAGATCATCAACATTTCATGTTCGAAGAATAGTTATTCTGTTGAGAGTCTCTAGTCGGTATGCACCCACACGGAGTGTCTCGATCATCCTATAGGGTCCTTCCTAGTTTGGAGATAATTTTTTTAGTCCAAAGATTTTGAAACTTCTGCTTTCCTCAACATCAAGTCTCCTGGATGGAAGACCTTCGGTTTGACCTTTACGTTATAATGCCGGAATACTCTGTCAATATGTGGCCATCCGAATTTGAGCTTGCTGCCGAACCTCCAGGAGCAAGTCCAAGTCGGCTCTTCAATATTTGGAGTTATTTAACTCTACATACTGTTCGACTCTCATTTATGGCAATCTGATCTCTACTGAGATCACCACTTCTGTTTCATAGGTCTAGTTGAATGGCGATTCTCCCATCAGGATGTGAGGAGTTGTCCGATATATCCATAAGATTGGATATAATTCTATTACCTAGAGATCTTTGGCTTCATTTAATCTGATTTTGAGATCATATAGAATTATTCGATTTGTCACCTCCACCTCACCATTAGACTGTGAATGGCCGACTGAAGTGAGTTTGTACGTAATATGTAGCTTTACACAAAACTCTTTGAAATTTTGATTGTTGAATTATCGACCGTTGTCGATGATGATAGTATGTGGCAATCCGAATTTGCACATGATTGACTTCTAAATGAAGTCTTCCATCTTGCTTTCAGTGATCTGCACCAGGAGTTTTGGTGAAGTAATTTATTACGACCACCAAAATTTTTTTGACCAGACGCCAAAGGGAAAGGGTCAAGTATATCGATTTCTCATTGTAAGAATGGCCATGGTGCAACGATCGATGTCAACTGACTAGCCGATTGATGCTGTATATTGGCATATCTCTGACATGGTTCGCACCTTTGAATAAACTCAGTTGCATCTTTCTTCATGATGGGCCAGTAATATCCTTATCACAGAACTTTATAAGCCAACGATTTGCCCCCCAAGTAATTTTATAAATCCCTTCATGGACTTTTCAAAGAGCGTAGTCAGCATCTATAGGCCTCAAGCATTTCAGCAATGGAAGGAAGAACGATCTCTTGTAGAGTAATCCATTCATCAAGATATATTGCGAGGCCATCCACCTTAGCCATTTGACTTTCAAAGGATCTTCGAATAAAATTTCGTCAATCAAATATTAGATGATCGGATCTATCCAATTTGGTTCATCATTTATTTGTAGCATTTCGTCGACCTTGTCGATACTCATCTGTTCGAGATATTCAATGAACGTTCGGTCGAATAAGTTGGATGAGATAGTTACGAGTCGAGAAAGTACATCAGTCCAAGCATTCTTCATTTTCAAAATGTGAGAGATCTCGAAATATTTAAAGACTGATATGAGATCTTTCATCTTCTGAAGGTACTTCATCATAGTCGGATCTTGAGCTTCAAATTCAGCCTTGACTTTTTCGATGATCAGTTGTAAATCGGTGAAGACCTTTAGATTGCTTATGTCGAGCTCTTTAGTAATTTTAAGCCAGCTAAGAGGGCTTCATATTCGGCTTGATTATTTGATGCTTTGAAACTAAACTGAAGGGCATATTCAGTCATGATCCCTTCGAAATTGGCGAAGATGAGGCTGGTTCTACTTTCTTAAGTATTGGATACTCCATCAATATGTAGCACCCATATCGATGCAAATTCGACCTCAGAATTTTCAATTTTTTTGACTTATCATCAGATTTATCTTCAGGTTTATCATCAAAATAGTGCACTCGACGATAAAATCGGCTAAAACTTGTACCTTCATTGATGGTCGTGGATGATATTAAATATCAAACTCGTTGAGTTTAATTATCCACTTCACTATCCAATCGAAGGTATCAGGTCAGTATAGAATCGCCTTCAATGATTGGTCTGTCAAGACGACTATCAAATGTGCCTGGAAGTATGGTCAAAGTCATTGCATCGATATGACCAAAGCATAGATCTTCTCTACTCTTGAATATTGTATTTCAGCATTGTGAAGTACCTTACTAGTGTAGTAAACTGGCTGTTGAATCTGATTTTTATCCTCTCAGACAAGCACTAAATTGATCGCTTCTACAAAAATCGTCAAGTAGAGATACAGTGTTTCTCCCATCTTCGATTTTGTGAGTAGTGGGGAGATGTCAGGTATTTTTTCAGATCTTCAAAGGACTGTCGGTATTCATCCGACCATGAGAAGTCCTTCATTTGCTATAAGATTTGAAAAAGATAGACATCTTTCTGCCAACTTTGAGATGAATTGGCTAAATGCGGCGATCTTTTCATTGAGTTGTTGTATCTCTTTCTTAAAGCTGGGATACTTTATATTAATAGTGGCTATTATCTTCTCCAGATCAGTCTCGATTCCTCGTTGCGATATAAGAAATCTAAAAAATTTTTCGACAGTCACTCCGAATACACACTTGATCGGATTTAACTTCATCCGATATCATCGAAGTGTGTCGAAGGCTTCTTCTAAGTCCTGAACATGATCAAAATTTTGACACTTTTTACCAGCATGTCGTCGACGTAGACTTTCATGTTACGTCCGATTTATGTCTTGAATATTTTGTTGATCAGTCATTGGTAAGTCGCTCTGATATTCTTTAAATCGAATGGCATCACTTTGTAGCAGTAGATACCTTTATCGGTTATGAAGGCAGTATGCTCCTCGTCTTCGGAAACCATCTAAATCTGATTGTAGCCCACGAAGGTATCCATGAAATTCAAAAGTCGATGTCCCGATGTCGCATGACTAGTTGATCAATCTTTGATAAGGAAAAGCTATACTTTGGACAAGCCTTGTTCAGATTAGTGTAGTCGATGCAGATTCATCATTTTTTATTGACTTTTCTCACCATCATGATATTAACGAGCTAATCGGGATAGTTGGCCTCTCTTATGAAGTCAACTGTAAAAACTTATCAATTTTTCATCGATGACCTTCTGTCTTTCAAGGGTAAAATGTTATTTTTTTGCCCTACCGATTTAATTTGGGATCGATGTTTAACCGATGAGTTATCACTTTCAGAGAAATCTTTGGCATATCGATCACCGACCAAGCAAAAATATCGATGTTTGCTCTTAGTAAGTCCTCCAGCTGTTTTCGCTCTGGATCAGGTAATTATGATCTAATTTGAATTGTCCTTATAGGATCATCTTCTCTTAATGGGATCGAAACCAGTTGTTCAGCTGGCTCATCTCTTACTTCATTTTCTCTTTGGTGTAGTTTGTCAATCGACAGAGGGTCTTTAAGCTTCCTGCTTTCGACAGAAATCATAAAACAACATCAGGCCAGTTGTTGATCCCCACGTATTTCTCCGACTTCACTCTTTATCGAAAATTAGATCAATAGATGATATATCGACACCACCGCTCTCAACGCATTAGGTCCTGATCGTCTGAGTATTACATTGTAAGCTAAAAGAATTCGGACAACTGTGAATGTCAAGAGGATGGTGCTTTATTATGGATTTGTTCTGATAGTTAGTGTTAGAGTAATTTCTCCTTCTACGCTGACTGCATTTTTAGTGAAACTGACTAACGACATCGAGATTCTTCTGAGTTGGTCAGTCGGTAGTCACATTCGAGAGAAAATCGAGTAAAATAAATATCATTTGAACCTTCATTATCTATCAAGATTCTTTTATATCATAGTTTGCTATCATTGTTGAGACGATGACAATATCATCATGGAGAATCTGTATTCTCCGAACATCATCCTTCGAAAAAGAATTACATTATTATCAAGTCATTGCTTCTTTGTAGATTTTTCTTCGAAAGTTGCCCTCCAATTTTTTGGTCTTCTAGAAATCATGTTGATAACTCCCCCTATCGATCGATTATTGATCGCTTCCTCAGATTATGACTAAGATTGTCGATTAGTAAGAGGTTGAGTCGGGCGATCTCGTTGAAATTTTTTAGGTAGCCTCGTCGAATCAGGACTTCTATCTCATCCCTGAGTTGAATGCATTGTTCGATGTCGTAACCATGATCGTGGTGGAATTAACAGTACTTTTCTTGTCGTGGTTCTTTGATGGTGCCTTCATCGGTGGGGTGACGGCGGTACTCCTCTCCCTCAATCTCCATCAGAATCTATGCATGATGAGCAGAAAGATGAGTGTAGGAGTCATACCTGCTGCCATAATTATTTGACCTTGAATTTCATCAGTGGGATGAAGCTCTCTTGTTGGTTGTTGGCCAACTTGGTCTGATCGAAGCTCCACTTTTTTTGTTTCTTTTTTTATCTTTTCTTCTGCTTGATACTAGTTAGTAACGCCTTCATCTGTATGAATATATTTATATGCATGCTACAGAAGTTTAGCATAAGTCCAAGGGAGAGTCTTATTCAGAGAGTAAGTAAACCTGGATCCTCTTAGACCTTTCTTCAAGATCGAGATGGCCATATCTTCGTTGAGGCCCCGGACCTCAAATGTAACGGTATTAAATCGTGCCATGAAGTCTCTCAATGTCTCTCCTTCATCTTGCTTAATAAAGAAGAGACTGTCGGATGTTCACGGCACCTTACGGCTGGTGCTAAAGTGGGCCACAAACAATTATTCTAGTTGCTGAAAAGAGTGAATACTTTTTAGCTGAAGCCCAATGTACCAAGCTCGAGCAGCTTTCCAAATGATAATCGGGAAGCCAATGTATAAGAGGGTGTTGGTTGCCCCTAGATCATCATGAGAACCTTGTAGCTCTCCAGATGGTCAATCGGATCGATGGAGCCATCATATGGCTCCATCTACGGCATCTTGAATCTTGACGAAATCAGCTCATTCAAGATGAGCTGGGAGAAAGGTGGAATGGTGTGGATGCCAAGATCGTTGGAAGACCCTCCGCCATCTACTTGAAGTCAGATAAGTTGATGATCGATTTTTTAAATTGCGCTCATAGTTGTCGAGCCATCGTTGCTGTGAGAATCTAGAGGTAGAATTCTCTGAAGAACTTGAGAATCGAGAAGTCGAAGGCAAGCGTGGTCTCTTCCCTTTTGATGCTATGTCGGTGCGAAGGAGAAGGAGACCATCGTGAGTGGCAGGCGGCATGATGAGAGTGCCAGGAAGGTGGTGGTTCGACATGGTGAGAATGTTGAGATGGTCATCATTCCGGAGATGGAGAAGAGATCATCGTGAAGCACGATGGCTATGTCTGGATGGCACTGTATGCGCCACTGGCTTCTTTACCACCAGTTACTGCTGCTGCTATGTCTATTACTATTGGAGGCTGTGTACTGCTTCTATCAGTACTTTCATTTACTGCATTAAAGTAGCGAATTGGATGTCCGTTGTGATAACGAGTTGTGAAGAACTAGGCTTTGCCATTGGAGATAAAGGAGGGAGATCTTCTCGGTGGAAAGATTGCCTGACAGAGCTGATGGAGTTGTTTTGAGCTCTTATTTCCATCATTATTGTATTCGTTTCTCCCCTACCTAGCGCACTAATCTGTTGCGGCCAATCTCCTGTTGCGTCTAGCTCTGGTGAAGAGCAACCTGTAAAAGAAGTCCACAGATGGGTTTGTATCAGGCGGAGACCCTCCGATGCTTAAGTCAGTGGAGAGTGGTGAACAGCAGATAGAATATTTAAAGTAGTAGAATTTTAACTCAGAGGCATCTTATCAATGCTGTTCATTTACCTCCATTTTATAGATGAGTTATTGGTAACTATTTGTAATGGTTAGGCACATAGATCTCGCTTATTTTAGAATTGTGTGATCGTGAGATAGATAATTAGTGCCCACTGATAATCATGTCTGTAGCCATTATGCACCTTCCGCGCTGATAGTTTTCAATATGTTGATTATATGTTAGTACATATGGTATATCGACTGACCGTCGGTTGGTTATTTTGGCATACCGACTAGTCAGCGGCCATCGAAGTTGACTTGATCTAGGGTGAAAATTGATCGAGAATCTTCGACTATGTATCGGTATAATCGATTTATAGTCGGACATTCCATTTGTCACACCGATTGAGAGTCGGGTGACATGTTGTAATTCATCCGGAAGTCACTCCATGATGTGGTTTTGATGGTCCAATGCCAATCGCCGACATATGATTGATTGGCCAACTGTGAATCGGATTTGCGGACTGTAAATCGAGAGTAGATTCAATTACCCCAACAATATATATATATAT